>JARFOD010004879.1:0-11670 GCA_031763545.1 Mopalia muscosa | reverse complement strand
GTTGACAAAGCCATATCAAAATCATCAACCTCAACCAGTAGCCAGCCTCGCGTAAAGGATCCCTCACCTGTCCTAATACCCTTCCGTTCATTGGTGACATTAGCTAAAAGATTGCTTTGATTGATTGATAGGTGTTTAACGCCACATTCAGCGGTATTTCAGCTACGCTGTGGGGAGAACAGCTCTTTACCCAAACACAAATTTCCATAAGGCTGTAGCAGTAAACATACAAAATAGAAACAAATCGACTGAAATGTAATATAAACAATTTAATAATGTTAACGTTTTTTGTTTATTTGTTTTATATTATTTTATTTTATTTTTGTTGTTGTTTTTGTTTGGTTTACTAAGAATGTGATAAATGTATAGCAAATAACTCTCTGTATATACTTATATTAGGTATTGAAATTGTTTGAAGCCAACTTTTGTGTTGCGGTGCATTGTATGGAGATAATCACAAATCACTTACGAAAGGAAAAGTATGTTAGTTTTTCATGCTAGGTTAACTTGTTGAAATAACATATTTATTTAAACTGAAAATATTCTAGTGGATTGTTTTACTTCAAATTTGGCGACAGTTTAATTTAAAATTTGGCAACAGTGCATGGGCCTAAAATGTATGGAAAAAGAACTGTAGTAAACAAACAAAATATAACGTCTCCGAAATGCAGTCTGCTAATAGTCTACCACTACACATGTACTGCGCGTGCTCAGCTATATAGCTGAATGGTCCACAGGGCTGGGGATTTTGGACCGAACTGAGGGTGGCGGGATAGAGTCCAGTAATGGCCCTACATTTAATATTTAGTGATTCCTAAATAGTTTCGTTGTTACGGCTTTGAGCATAAACAAGGAGTGCACCTAAATATCCGTCAAGTTAAGAAAGTGTTACAACGGCATCTGGTGTGACGAGAGCAATACTGAAGTTTAAGGATAAAGCAGTTTTGTATGATAACAAGATCACCCAAACAGTTTTCATTCGTTTGCAGCTGTAAAACACATTTGGATGATCGTCGTCATTTTGCCAATTTTCAATAGAGATGCAACTATTATATGTTATCAAGTAAGCGATAAAAATCCGTTTTAAAATAGTTCGAGTTTACGTCTGAATGTACTTCGAGGAATTGTCTGAGGAATTAAAATAATTAAATCATTTTTCATAACAAACAAAAAACATTTTGCTTAACTTTTGCCCTGCGGAGGTTTGACTTTGCGCGTATTGACCAAAGTGTAGCTCTTTCCATATACTTCACACGACGTCCTCGATGCTTTCTAATAGTTATGACAGCTTTATCGCCAACAGTTTCATCAATCCGATTTAAGCGATCAACGTGTGTCGCCTTTACTCTTCACTGTTATATACACCGGGTTTTTATTAAACGCGTTTAGCTTACCGAAGACTAAAAGCCACAGAAGTAACACATTTAATGTGTGTTCTAGTCCCAAGGATAAACACTACAATTACTGTCAATCTGTTTGGTTAGAAAGAAGTCGGAAATCGCATCTATCCATCAAAAGCGTCATCGCAGAAAAGGCGAATAGGTTTCTGGTTGTAACACGTTGTGAAAGACTCTTATACGAGTGTTGTTCGATTGGGGTTTAACGCCGTACGTTTTTTCACTCACATGACGGCATACCAGCCCATTGGGTAACGAAAACCACCACCGCCACCATACACAAATCATAACCGGGCAAATACTTGACAATACAATACATAGACTTCACAAACATATCGGCTTCCTGTTTCTCTTTAGCTCTGAAAGCGCCACCAGGGCAACAGGCGGTTACCTTCACTCACTAGCTTAAGTTTCCATACCGGTTACTTATCGTTCATGTTTTTCCTCAGTCACTTGATAAATAGCAAAGAGTTGAAAACGGAAATTTCGTTCCTAGTGCTAAGGTAACACCAAACCGTGCACCAAAAGGGTTGTAAAGTTTGTGAAAATGGCATAAGTATTTTATCTTGTGTACACTAAAATCCAATCAAATTAAATCCCGTAAAACTATTTTCATTTAAGCCTTATATCTTCGTGTTTCTTGTTTTCGGTGTTGCACTCTTGTAACGATGAATTCAAAGACGTGAGATCTTCCTTATCCTCGATACATGATAGAGGGTAAAAATTGAGTCTGCTACAAACTGAAGCTCTCTGTCTGAGGTCAGCACACACCGAACACTATCATGCTGGTTTGGCTTAGTAATGGAGGAACACCAAATGTTAAACATTAATAGTCCCTAAATTCGATTGATTGTTCTAATGTATCTTTTTGACTGTTTTAGGCATAACCGTTATGAGAAAAATAACCTTGGTACGACTTTGAACACCAGTCAGTCTTTTGACTGTTTAAGGAGATAACCTTCTGTAATTTTTGCAGGTGGCCTATAGTTAACATGTTTTTTTTCTTCAGTATACCATTACATTGTTTTAGGGGAATTGCTTTTTTTGCATTTATCTTAAGCCATACTGTACCACTCACTGGAACCATGGATATAAGTGTACAAATGTTCAGAGTTTTCATAGACTGCCTAACTTGGGCGGATATATTTGCAGTGAGCCATTATAAATTTAATTTAATATCATACCTATACCAGATGTCTAGCGTCTCAATGAAACGTAGTTATTTAATGCGAGGTGAGACTACTCTTTGAAAAGGTGTGGTTCGTCTGGATGTACCTGGTTATTACATTATTCCGTTGTATAACTAAGCTTTCTGTATTACTAAGTTATACCACTACTTATACTAGGTTTCACTAAGATTGTTCGGCTAGCCAAACATACGCTGTTAGGTGTTAACCCGTATGGTACAAACACCTGATATGAGAAAACCTTGAAACAAAGGCACGGACATGCTTCTTAAGTTATAATTATTGGCATTACCATTGTATGGAATTGTTCCAGCTGTGATTACTTTGGGGGTGTGTGAACCAAATATATAAATAAATAAAGGAATGTACACTAAGTTAATATATATGATTTACAACTTTGTCAAAAGTTCGTTATTTGTAGGGCTGCTGATTTGAAATGCGTATTAATTTCTAAAATATACCATCGCCTTTGAATATTTTTTAGCGAGGTAACTATTTAGCTTCCATCGAAGAAATTGTCCATTCTAGCTCACACACAGTGGAACACAAATGGTAGTTTTGCCTAAATCTGCTTCTACATTCTTGAAATATAAATAGGAGAATTCTTTGGTATTAAAGTCACGAGTCGGTAAATAAGGGATAGGGACCCTGGTGTCAATTCAAATCGAGAAAGTTATTGAAAATAATTCCTCAATTTCATGTTAAATCAATTTGATATAATCATATGTAC
Organism: Mopalia muscosa; assembly: GCA_031763545.1. Classification (NCBI taxonomy): domain Eukaryota; kingdom Metazoa; phylum Mollusca; class Polyplacophora; order Chitonida; family Mopaliidae; genus Mopalia; species Mopalia muscosa. Next base: position 8,356 of record JARFOD010004879.1, on the reverse strand, counting down.
TCCTCTTTTTGACATTTTTACACAAATTTCTGTATTTCATTCAAGAGACAAAAACGAAAAAAAAAAATTAATAAAAATTACTGCTAGAATTTTAATATCTTTTCTAAGAAAAGAAAATTGATCAAATTGAATTCCGGATCTATTGTATAATTATTACTTGATTATTTCATCAAAAAAATAATAACCGAACTCAATATTAAATGTTGAATTTGAGTATCTTTTCGTTTTTCCTTCGTGGATATTAATCCCCCACAACAATTGCATTTGACTTCTCGAGAGAGTTGCTTATTGGTTTTAAGTTAACATAGAAAAAATATAGATTATCATTAATCATGCAGACTGTCATCCGTTGTGGTCTTTCGTGAAGCAACGTACCCTTCGCAAAATCATCCTTTTCAAAATTCGAACAATGTTTGGATTATCCTTCAGTTAAAATAGCTTTTAGAAAAAGTTTTGATAAATAACAAGTGCCGATGCACTCGAACTCTAGATTTTTGCATATATGATAAAAAAGGAAAAATCCCTATATTCGAGAAATTCGCGCGTGGTTAAATAAATGGACGGTTGCATTGACTTGGGGATTGCATAAGAACCTATCTTGTCAATTCGACATTTCTCTTAGCTAGTTCATTATTTATTGAGGACAGAGGCAGGATCATTATTTTCTTCTTTGACGAACACCAGACAGCTGTCTGAGCAGTGTTTCTTTACACCAGTTCAAATTACCAACACTGTATTGTCTCTGTGATTTACCAACATTAAGTTGCTCATTAGTCGCCGATGGATAACACAAAATCAATAAGATTGCAATCGATATTTGTATGCTTTTCGATTTATTAATGTATCTGGCTACAGGAGTCATATTGGGATGTGTAGAATGCAACGAGATAAACACGTGCATGATACAATTTTTGTCAAATAAACTTTCGTTAGGAAAAACGACAGGAATGTTTTGCTTGTTTTCATATCAAATATAATTATATAAAACATGTTGTACACTGTACGATTTAGAATTTAATTCTAACTCAATCCAATTAAAATCAGATTACAATAAGGCCCAAGATTTTGTAAGTTACAGCTTCTTTGAAAATATTGTTTGTTTATTTGAGTGGGGTTTAAACGCCGTACTCAAGGGTATTTGACTTATATGACAAGAGATTGTCCACTTCACATGGTTCCTTACCTTATTACAATGGAAAATCGGTAGGAAATCTCTTAAAAACCATCGCCGCGATTGCTAGAACCGCCACCTGTCTCACTCATATACCTGATGGTCCATAGACGAACTCGACGTGTACGGTATATGGAAGTAAGATAAGTAAGTATCCACTAAGCCACGGAATACCATTCATCCCCACTCAAACAAACAAACAAACACACACACAAACAAACATTTGATTAGATTCAATTTTGAGTTTCACACAATTTTGTCAGTATTTTGGCCATTTGAATGAGACACAATCGAGAACCGTAAGAAGGTACACTTCTTAACATCATCCGATTGATTAGCGATGATGACTTGATTAATAAAGACATCCGAAGTAGAATCTCAAGCTTTGTTTAGCTGTGTAAGATTCTGCTCTTTGTCACTGTTCCAAAGTGGCACTATTCTTGATAGCAAACAACAAACTAAAAACGATGACATAAACTTTTGAATTTTTATGTAACATACAGAAGTCCCTGTGGCTATAGATAAAAGGATGCTTGCTAAATGGATATAGCAGTTTAAGCTACTCTATTGTTAATAACATATCTGTGTTTGTGGGTTCTATTATGAAACTGCTGGGTTGCGGTGTGTAGTGACCGTCCCTGTCCCTGAAGATGATCTGCGGTTATCCCAAAAGTGTATTTTATTCTGTTTTTCCTTCGTGATGATTATCCCCAGCCTATTGGCCACTAAGGGTTCTTATAAAAACCCGGAATCACACTAATTTTAATAACTGAAGTCGGCAGCTCCCAGTTATAAATCCGGAATGTAGCAGTTATTGTTCTGCTGACAGTCTCAATAACCGTGTTAATACTCGAGTATTAACTCTCTGGATGATTCCTTGTTGTAGCATGCTAATGGCGATCAACAGTGAGTTGCTCAACGGGGAACATCTCCGATTGACCGAATATCTGAAAGCTTTAATACTGTGTGCCTTTTTGGAGGTGCGAAATGCGATACGTTTATACAAAATATAATGGTAAGCTTTCCATTAATATATTTCCCATACGCCGTCAAGCGATGAATTGCTGGCCTTGACGATTAACTAATCGTATGTAGGCTGTAACTACCGTCATTAACACACCATAATTTTGATACACTTCGACACATGTTATACCTGGTGGTATTCCTTACGTGAATCTGTGCCGCGAGGGGTAAAATACTGGCTTACTGAACAGCAAAATATGACAGTAACTTTGCAATTAACATGACAGAGACCGTACATGTATATTTAATGTAAGAACTAACTAAGATACATACAATAAGTCTGTGATTAATGTTTGTCGTCGCTAGGGGTGGTGATTGGGAGTAATACTGGTCTATTCCAGAAAAAAAGATAACTGAGATGTTTCTGTGTCTGGAGTGGGGGATTTCAGCCTGTGGCTGAATGACATGCATCTTGTCCAGCCGATTGACTAAGATATACTACAATACCAAAAAGGGTTTGGCGTGGCACTGCGACACTCTGCTGGTAGTTGATCTCGTATTCAGATGCCATTAAATGGCCACTGCGTTACTTTCGGACGCGGGTAATTGAGCTCTGATTAATGCTCTTATGTCATAAATTAAATTAAACACTGTAAACATTTTGCTAGTTCAAAAAAATAATCATAATAAATATAACTATCAACCATATGTTCCATAAATGATAAACGGTAGATTATATGACTTTTGTACTTAGTTTGAACTAAAATGGTCCATGAACCTACAGAAGTCACAAAAATGGATTCCTAGGTCTATGTTTTATCCCCCCTAAAATTCATTTCCCAGAGTTTAAAAACGTTCTTCGCAATGGCATGTGTATAAATGTGCTTGTCAGTGTCGTGTCAAGTTAAACTCATTTATGATTATTTATATATATTGTTATCCATTAGCCTGTTGCATTTGTATTTAAATTAACTCACCTGCCATTCCAAACCATATGGAAAAACCCATTCACTTAAATAAAAACTTTAAGTACGTCGGTAATTTGCTAGCAAAGTTCAATCCTCAGAAAAGCAATAAAAACTACCAAAATCGTAATTGCCATCTCAAAACTAAGCTCTAAATTATCATCAGACAATTGTATGTAAATGTTGCCTGCAATCAGCTGAACATTTCCCCAAATATTTTCAAAATGGCCATTATTTTGCCAAAAAATAACAAAGCTGCTTGAAAGTCAAACTTGTAATAATAAAATGGTATTGAAATACTGAGTTCAACCGCTGAAAATAAAACGTTCGAATCCGATTGAGTTACAGGCAGACTGACTGTATTAAGACGAGGGTTAAACCTGTCGTGTGTCCCGGTGTCGCCGCTAGGTGGCTTATGACAATGTCGATACGGAGATCAGAAGGACGTTAGAAACGCATCACCTGCACACGTTTCTCGTGCCGTCTATGCTGGCTATAGCGAAATCAATAGCCGACTGAAAAAATATAATTAAATTTTGGTCCTTTCGCCGTTACACTGCTAACATATCAGTAGCGTTGACAAAGATCTACCAAATATTTCCTATATATTAATCTGGCACAAGCCTATCCTTTTGAATGCAAATTAATGGCCAACTTGCCACATATATTCACTACTGAAATTTTATCCTGACCCAGTAATTAGATTGATTGATTGATTGATTATTGTTTTACGCCACATTCAGCGGTATTTCAGATACGCTGTGGTGAGAACACATTCACAATTCTGTGGGTTACTTTTATTTATTTTTATTATTACTTTTTTGTTTGGGGTCATTTTCTTATTATTTTTATATATTTGTTATTTTTTGTTATTATTATTATTTTTTTTTAAACGAACAACGAAACGAACTGAAAAGGACACATACAAGTGTCAACATATCAAACGATTTGTTTTTGATCTTAAAAATCCAGCTGATAGTTAGATGCTAATTGATTTAGAATATTGCTCTACGACATTCCAAGGAGAGCATAGTGGTTTTGATGGAGTGTGACTCTATCTTCACCATGGCCAGTAACGTTGTTATAGTACTTGAGAGTTTCTAATCATCTCTTCGATGACTAACTCCGCCAAAACGTTCAGTTGGTTGACCCAATTGTCCGACTGGTAGCGAGTATAACAAAATAACTGTCTTTGTAAAAATGTCCTTGTTACCGTTTAAATCTTTTAGGATAGATCGTAGCATTTATGCTGACTTTAAGATTGTGTACATACTTATAGATTATTAAATGCATTAAAATCAAAATAAAATACCAATATATCGTCAAAATGTTACCAATGTAACGAACAATACATGCACCACCGAAACACTTTTATAGTTTGCTGATAATTACTATCCCTGGTAACACTGGAGATATTGGTATCGGAGGCAAACGCCAATAGCATTCGTATATGTTGTCATCCTAAGCTCCATTTTTATTCACGCAACATCCCCGCGTTCCATACCTGCTGCGCATTCTGCCGTTTTGTGACATTCGACTGTGGGTGCATGAAAATTGTGTTCAATTCTCCCAAAAAGAAGTTCAGGTTAAAATAGTTCTGCTAGCAGACTTCCACATTAATGGGACAGAGATGTTTTTTGTTGGCCGGAGTTTACATATGTATGCTGTGTGGTGTGTGTGCTTTTACAGGGATGAACGACGTTTCATGGGTTCACCGATGATAAAATATACTGAAACTGGGGAGGCACGCACATTTTTCTCTCTTCATTTATTCAAAATATACTGATACTGCAACCAACGTAAATCAATGCGATATCACACAAAACATGCTAAAAACATGACCAATACATCCGTTTGACCTTCAACATTATTTGTCTATAATATGTTTTCACGGTCTTCCCTTTATATTTATGGCTTCGCATTTTACCATAATTGTGCGCTGATAAAAATCATAGCTCACTTGATAAAATTTAGTCGATATCGTTTGGTATCAGGTACGTATTGGGCAGTTCTAAGGACAGCGTTTATTACCAGCGATATATCTATTGTATGGCCTCGTATTGTAACACGGAAGAGATAGTCCGGAAGAAACTTTAAGACATACTTCCTTCAATTGGCCCTAATATATGGTCCCAGTGATACCTTATGTGACACAATAAACTTGCGGAAAAAGTCTCTGTGGATTTCGAGAACATCCAAAGTCTGCAGTTGCTGATTCTACATACGTCAGACATTCCCACTGTCGGGCGGCCCTGTAAACAGTCACGGTAATAACGGCTTTCGTGAAAACAGTTGCTGACGATACAGTCATTACGTTTTGTAAGCCCTGTTGTGTACTGTCATTACGTTTCGTAAGCCCCTTTCGCAAAAGATCTGCGTTGTGTCGCGTACCGACTACGCCGAAATTAGGCTGCGTATTCGGCGTAATCCCTACGTAGGTTATGCGTAGGCTGGCGTACGATGGCGTATGGTTACGTACCCTGTACATAACCACCACGTACATACCCAATTAAAAAAGAAATCCTACATTCCAGTACTAATAAAGTTCAGCAGCAATAATAGATTCCAGCGGGACGAATAAAATCTTGCACTGTAGGAATAGTGATAATAAGTCCATAAGGGAGCAAGCAGTCACTGTGGCTAGGCTACCCGCAGGTAGTCTCTAGAAGCCTTTCTAAGCTTTTACTGCTTCATCAGACTTGCGTAGGGTAGTGGACTATTGCGTAGGCAAGGCTTAGAGTATATAGCGTAGTGTTGCGTAGACTTGAGTAACAAAACGCGTAGTTTCTGCGTCTAGTGTCTACGCCGAAAGCACGCGAAAAAACTTAAACAAGTTTGATATTTTGCGTCCATCTCGCGTACCCCTTTGCGTCCCTCCGCGTATAGTTACGCTGTACGCAACACTACACAAATCTACGTATGGCCCAGTGTGAAAGGGGCTTTAAACGGAAAGGTCTATCAAACAATCTGAATATTAAATTGGATTATCAACAAATATTGTTGATTGGAACTAAGATTTAAGAAATGTACTATAAAATTAGTTAAGACTATTCACCAGACAGCCTTGGTGAAATGCTGCAAGATATGTCGTACAATTCTAATAAACTGATTGCATTGTAAAACATCTCTGTAGAAGTAAGACTTGGTCACGACACCATTTCGAAAATTGTTTTGTTCTCGAAAAATAATAATAATCTCCAAGTTTTACATTTTTTTTATAATAACCAGTAAGACCTATTGATGTAGTTGTTGTGTTTTGTCTTTATCTCTATTGAGCTGTTCTGTGTTGAACTAGAAGAATCGTGTGCGAAACCCATTGTAATAACTTATCGTCTAATAAAACAGATGTGCCCAGGACGAAGAGAAGCCAATTTAAGTAGCGGTTCATCGGGAACAATAACTCAATCACAGCTCTGCATCCACATGGCTATAAATAAACTACTTTATTGTTTTTTTTACGTCGTACGCAAGTGTATTTCACTCATATGATGAAGGAGTGTCCACTTCACACTTGTCTTCGCCTTATTACCGTGGGAAACTGTTAAGAAACTTCGTAAAAACCACCCTCGCGATTGCCGGAGCCACATGTTGTGACCCACTTATATACCTGATGGTCGACAGACGGACTTGATCCCGTGGACGGTAAATTGGAGTAGGATTATGAAGCGCACACGCTACCCGTAACCACGGCCGACCCATAAAAGACTTGAAAGCGAAATGAACATTAAAACCAACCATTAAATCGCGGATCTATCCTCAAGAATATTTATCCACCCTGTAACATGGACATAACAATACATAAACGCCTAATCTATATCGCATTAGCAAGAACCTCTCTCGTGGATCATAGCTGTCCGTTTCTGGCCTAGATATATTTTGTCAACGCCACAACGTGGGAGAATTCCTCAAAGGAAAACACAACTGACTTTACCTAATTTATTACTTCCGTCCAAGGACATGACGCACGCTCAAATATCATAAAGCTAATCTACAGTTTAGTGAAAAGAGGTTTTGTTTCATTATTATTGGTACCAAATACTGATGCGCATTGTAATTATAATACCAGTGATGATACCACTCGCTTTCTCTCAAATTCTATGTACAAAATATGTACTGTGCCTAGAACTTATATAAATTATGGCCTCCCATTGTACGTTAATTGCATCTAAGTAGCTGGTAACAGCCATCTTTTGTAATGCTGTATTATTCAACGGAAATGGTCTGTGTTCATAAGCACCTATCAGACGTTCATATGTTTAGTGCTCACTTGTTTTATGTTCTTAGGCCATATCACATTCGTAAATGAATGAAAGTGATACTTGAGAATAAGTGTTATGGTTTGATGAAACCTGACACAGTAACCAAACCGTCTATTGTAACCTATGTATGTGCTATCCATTTTAAAGATCGTCATGGTTCTACCGTTCATTATTACTTTTCTGCGAGCAACCGATTGTCAATATCGTCATGGTTCTACCGTTTATGATAACCTGTCTATCTATCGAGTCTTTACATCGTCAACGTTATACTGTTTATTTCACTTGTCTATGTTCAATAGAATTTTATGATCGCATTTGTTCTACTTTTTATTACAACATTTCTATGTTTAATCGATTTGTCAGATCGTCATGATAACCAGTCTATCTATTGATTTTTAACATCGTCCTCGCTATATTGTTTATTTAACCTGTGTACGTGCAATAGAATTTTAAGATCGTCATGGTTCTACTGTTCGTTATAACTTTTCTTTGTACAACCGATTGTTAATATCGTCATAGTTCTACCCTTTATGGTAACCAGGCTATCTTTTGGTTTTTAGGTGCTATCAAGTTTTAAGATCGTCATGGTTCTACCGTTTATTATAACCTTGCCATGTGTTAATAATTTTTATGATCATTGTGATTCTACCATTTATTATAAGTCTAGGTGCTACAATTTTTTTTTATCGTCTTGGTTCTATCGTTTATTATTACCTGCCCATGTGCTATCATTTGTTATGATCATCATGGCTCTACCATTTATTATCGATTTTTAGGATCGTCATTGTTCTACCGTTTAATATGACATTTCTCTGTGGTATATATTTGTACTCTCAGATTCCTATAATGTATAATACATACCATACACAGTTAAAAGTTCATTATCAACCACCGACACGTGCCTTACCTCGTAAGAAAGGTTTGTTTGTTTTGTTTGTTTGATTGGTGTTTAACGTCGTACTCAAGGGTATTTCACTTATATGACGACGGACACAAAT
>JARFOD010004868.1:0-11671 GCA_031763545.1 Mopalia muscosa | reverse complement strand
GAATCATAATATGACATTATATTTAGAATCTTGAAATCCTCTGCTTTCTTAATATATATGATGTTAATATAATCATCGTTTGGAAATACCTGCAAAAGCCACGAAAAGATAAGAGTCACATTTTTTACTCCTGACTAGCGGTAGAGTCCTTAATATAGTAAATCATTTTGAATAAGGTATTTAATCAATATTTGTATTTTAATTCAGACAAGCTGGTGGTATGGGGTACAATCAGGGAAACTGGAATCCCCCAAGTAGAGCCTCGAGTTACAGCAGTTTGGCTAGTCTACCAATACAGGTACTTACCAATGTAATTCTACAGTTAGCTGTTAATTATTTAATTATGTGTGGTTAATTTTTACCAAGATAGGTATTGGTTGTAGTGTAATTCACAGCTTAGCCCTGCCCCTGGGGAGTGACAGGAGGGAGTGGGGCGAGCAGGGGTTAACAATTAGTCATTGTTGATGAGTTGCCCTTAACCAAAGACAGCACTTGTCTGAAAGACTTTAAATACAATTTTGTTAATTTTTTGTAGAATTACCGAATTTCTGTCCATTGCAGAATATTTTCTTTTCTTCTGATAAATACTTTCTTTTGTTAAGAAACTACTTAAATGTAGCTGTGATGTGTTATTTATACTAAATACAGATTGTTATATTGTAGGAGCCATTTATGCATCGGGAACGTAGAGATACAACCTCAACCACAATGAGTGAAGTGGACCTTGATGTAAGTGAGAGATCACCGCTAGAAGAAAGGCTGGATGAGCTGGAACAGACCAATGAAAGTATGTCTGAGTCACTGACAGCTCGTAACCTTGACCTCTCTAGGCTGACCTCTGACCTCAACACCTCACAGGAAAGGTACCAGTCTTTTAAAGTGTTCTTTTGGAATTTGGACGACCTACACTTTGATAAAAGTTCTAAGTTCTGATTTAATTGGTGGTATTTGTACTGATGCACTTTGTGGGTGATAGAGGGATGAATTCATTTTTAATTCTCAAGAATTTGGGGAATAACAGTTAATAAGTTACAAAGGTATATTGTACATTCTGTCTTACATGTTACAGATACAAACTTCTTGAGCAGGAACTTCAGTTAAAAGAGAAACTTTGGCGTGAAAAGGAAGATGATTTGAAAAAAGAAAGAACAGAACTGATAGATAAAGTGAAAAGTTTGGATGAGAAATTGGAAGATGTGAGAGAAAGTTTGTTGACTGCTGAAAAATCTCTGATGCTGAAAGAATGTGAAATAACTAATCAATTACAAGAGAGAGAAAGGGAGGTAGGGTTACTTCAAAACACACTGTCTTCTAATACAGCCAGTTCTAAGGATGGCATCCAAAGCTTACAAAGTGACATCAGCCGCTTGGAGAGGAGGAACCAAGAGCTTCTGGAGAAGATGGAAACTATGGTTCATTCTAGGGATTCAGATGCTACTGGACAACTAGAAGCTGCCAACAAACTCCACTCTGTCTTAGAAACTTTAAAAACGGTAGAGCAAGAAAATGTTCAGCTTAATTCTAATATGGAAGAAAAGAACAAACAGATTTCTGAGTTGGGAATCAGATTGACGGAAACAGGTGAGAAAGTCAAGCTTAGTGAAGATAAACTAAGATGTTCCCAAGAGGAATTCAATACGAATAAACTCTCATGGCAGGACAGAGAATCAACGTTTCTTCAGCAGCAAAAGGATATTCAATCAGAGTTATGTAATGCTAAGATATTGTCAGAAGACTTTGAGAAACAAGTGACAGACCAAACAGCTATTTTGACAGAATTAAACCAAGAGCTCTCAGAATTAAAAGCTGAACATTTGACTCTTTCTCAGAATTTAAATGAAAAAGAAATAGAGTATAAATCGTTAAAAGAGGCTTTGGAAAATCAAGGACATATTTATAGTGAAAAGGAGATACAGCTCAATGAAAAAGAAGCACAGACGGATGAACTCAAAAAGGATATTCAGAATGAAATTAAATCCAAGCAGAGGCTTGAAACAGAACTGACCAATCAGCATGCTGATTTTCAGCTAAAGCTTGAAGAAATGAGTCAGTGTGTCGCTGATAAAGAAGAGTCTGTGATTGCTCTAATTGATCACCTCTGTAGTCGCTTGGATGATACTTTACCACAGAGAAATCACCAGGTAAATCATACAGTAACAACTCAGTCTGATTTAATTCAAGAGAAATACAACGGAGAATACGTTTTCTTTCTCAGGTAGATTAGATTAAAGAGAAGTCATTCTCTTTCAGTAGTCACTTTTAAAGACAGTTCATGAGACTTTCTGTCTGGAAAGGAGTGACATATTGCAAGCTTTGTAGTACATGTATTGTAACTTACACTGTATGTGTACCTGGTAGACAGATAAACAATTAACGAATGCTATAGTACTGTAATCTGTTAGGCAGTACAGGAGCGATGTTGTTGCATAAGAAACAATTTGTTTTCTGATAATGGCATAATATTAATTGTGGCCAGATATTTTGGTTGTTAAAAACATGGTAGTTGATCCATTGACAGGTGTATTTTTTTAATTTCAGATGAACATTACAGATGATGAGACTGTGAAAGGGAAGATAGAGTTGTTGGAAAAACTGTTGGATAACCAGAAGATAGCATTGGAGGAAACAGAACTGAAGAGTGTTAACCTCCACACTGATTTGTCAGTAATTAAACAGGAGAGTTCTGAGCAGGGGAGACAACTTGAACTTCAACGGAAGGAAATTCTGCAATTGAAGGATACGATCAGTGCCTTACAAAACATTGAAAATGATGCTAAAAATAGAACTGAAAAAGATGTCTCCCTTCTACAGCTTAAGGATGATAGAATTCAGACATTAGAAAATGAAACACAAGAAAACTTCCATAAAATTTCACTGCTGGAGGGTGAACTTATACAAAAAGCTGAAGAAATTGCAGAGAAAAATACTAATTTAGCAGAACTGTCAACATCAATACAGAAGACATACACAGAATTACAGACATCAGCTCAAAAGCAGGAAGAAGACGGGAAAATTAATAAATCATTGCAAGAAAAATATGATGTTTTAGTGAATAATCTTACAGAGGAGAGAAAGAGAAATCAAAGTTTACTAGGTGAGAACGAACAGTTAAGTATTGACTTAGACAATTTAAAGAAAAGTCTTAAGGACTATGAGGAAAAGTTAAAGCAAACTGTGACATCAAATGTTTCCGAAAAACAAGCAATTTCTGATGAAATGGAGAAAGTAGTGACAGATATTCGAGCACATTTAAATGTAGAAAAAGAATCCAAAATGGCTGCTCAGGATCAAGTTCTATCATTGACTAAACAATTGGAAGAATTAAAATCAGATAAATGTAATCTTAGTTCCCAGTGTGAATCAAATTCCACAGAAATCCTGCGACTTAATAATGAAAATACGAAATTACAAGAAGAGCTTACAGATAAACAAAACAATTTAGCTGACAAGGATGAGCTTAACAATACATTATCTGTGGAAATTGCTGAGAAAGAGAAGATAATTACAGATTTACAGACTTCCATGTCAAATTTAACTCAAATAAATGAGGAGAAGACAAAGAATGATGATGATGTACTACGAGTAGCTAAAGAATTAGATACACTTAGGGCAGAAATTGTGACTTGGAAAAGCTCAGCTCAAAATGAAAGTGAAGCATCAGTGATTCTTCGACAAGAACTAGAAGAAATGAAGAGTGAGGTGGAAACATTGCTCCTGGAGAAAGAGAATATTCATAAGGAAATGGAAACTTTTAAAACCAGTATTGCAGAGAAAGAAAATGCTATAGAAGTCAGTCGGTTACAGATAGAGGGGGATAGACGTGCCATAGAGAACGAGATGGAAACCAAGGACCAGGAAGTGCAGGCTCTAAAGTTCCAGCTCAGTTCACAACAACTACAACATGAACAGGCATTAGGGGTGAGTTACATATTATGATTAATGTAAAATGTACGATTCAGCTAAATTTATAACCTTTCTAGTTTAAGCAATGCGTTAATACAAAATATCTGGGAAATTAGTGTACAGTTATATAATTATTTTTGGGGGGGGGGACCTGCAGCCGTGGCTTGGTGATAAATGAGTGGACTTACTAATCCTACTTGAATGTACCGTTCACAGGATCTAGTCTGCCTGATGACTACAGGCGTCTGAGTGAGTCACACTATATGGGTGGTTTTTATGAGGTTTGTTCCCGGCAAGGAACAATCCAATGTCATATAAGTGAAATACCCTTGAGTACGATATTAAACCACGATCAAACAAGTAATATATTTTTGGCTCCTGTTAAAACGGAGGGAGGTTGAAGTAAGATTCACTGCGCAGATGTTCTCCATTAAAATGATGTCTCATACTGTTTTAACTGTTTGAATGTTTAAATGTTTTAATTCTGTAGAAATATCTAGAACAGGAGTCCGACATAGCCAGTGTCACTGATCGTATGGGGGAGCAGGAGCGATTGATAGAACAGCTAGAGAATGAAATGTGTCAGATTAAACGAGCTAGAGAAGAGGAGAGTGACAAACAAATTCAACAGGTGAAGCAGGGAGTTAAAATTTTGTGTGGGCTTGCAATGTCCACCATCTTGTTCTCACTCATTTCCTACAGGCATTGTGTCATGTCTGGTTGTAAGTGTCAATCATACTTGAGTTTTCCCCTTAGTGGAGACCCAAGGCAACATGAAGCGCGTGTTGTTTGTACAGTCATACTCAGGGGTTGAGCCAGAAATAAAAAGTATGGTGTCCAAAATGGTCATTGCATCACTTTTTAAGTAACTGAGTGTCCAATTTTACAGTTTTTTCAATCTACTGCATGTTAAAGTTTCTTAAAACAGGGTGTCCAAATGATGCAATAATTCAATAGTCGAGTGGTTAACCCTGGTCAACATGAAGCAAATCTATTCGTGTCAGTCATACATGAGTGGTGCCCTCCCAAGAGATCCCAGGGCAACATGAAGCGAATCTATTCGTGTCAGTCATACATTAGTGGTGCCCTCCTAAGAGACCCCGGGGCAACAGGAAGCGAATCTATTCGTGTCAGTCATACATGAGTGGTGCCCTCCTAAGAGACCCCGGGGCAACATGAAGCGAATCTATTCGTGTCAGTCAAACATGAGTGGTGCCCTCCTAAGAGACCCCGGGGCAACATGAAGCCAATCTATTCGTGTCAGTCATACATGAGTGGTGCCCTCCTAAGAGACCCCAGGGCAACATGAAGCGAATCTATTCGTGTCAGTCATACATGAGTGGTGCCCTCCTAAGAGACCCTGGGGCAACATGAAGCGAATCTATTCGTGAGTCATACATGAGTGGTGCCCTCCTAAAAGGCCCTGGGGCAACATGAAGTAAGTCTGTTTGTGCTGCCCTTGACAAAAATGTAAAATTTCTCCATGACCCCTTATTTTCAGGTTAAAATTTTTTCACCAGATTCTACACAATCGAATACGGTTCTACAAAAAATTTACACATAATGTACTATAGGTTTAACTTTTAGGAGATAAATTCAAATCTCTATGTGGTGTTTGTTGATTGTGTCTTCTGATTGCCCTTTCTGTGGAATGTTTGCTGCCAGTTGCCTTAGGGTGTTTTCTTTCCCTCATTGGGCTGGCACACCATCACAAGAGGTATCAGGACTAAAGACCTCAATCAGACATACACACATTAAATCATTAACCTATATGAATGTAATACCCTTAAATAAGGTATTTAATCTGAATCAAACCAACGCCATCTTTAAATTACGTTGTGAATGATGAGCGTTTTTTCTTCTGAGCTTTGTGACATGTTCTTCTGTTGTTTTTGTTTAGTTGGCAGAAGTTAGGATCGCCTTGGAAACTAAGGAAAAAGAGTTCCAGCTGCTCAGTTCTAAACTTGTGGAGGCAAGTTGATTTATAAAATTCTATAATTACCGTTTGAATGCACAACTCACTCATTGTCCACCACTACTGTAGTAGGGGGGGATTTACAAATGCTACTTGGCATCCGTCCTTCTTTCCGTCCATCCGTCACAAAGGGTTGTGAACACGCTACCTTGAAAAAAAATTCACAGATTAACTTCAAACTTGGTATGTAGCTTCCTCCTGTTAAGATGGGATTGCATTTTATCAAATTCCATAACACGAAATGGCCATTATTACATAATGTTAGAATATTTATGCCTGTTTGGGTTGTGAACATGATAAGTAGAGAATAAATAAGACGACAGATGGAATTGAGTTGGGTTGACGGAGTGAATTGTATTTAACCAAATTCCATAATACAAAATGCCCATGACATAATTTTAGAATATTCATGCCTGTATGTTTTGCAAACACTATAATTCTGAAACAAATTACTTGTAATGATTAACTTGAAACTTGAGATGAAGTCTTATAAATCTGACCAGCATTGCATTTTTGCACCAAAAAAGGTGATAAACACCATAACTTTTACTCTTTGAAGAAAAAAAGTAGGAAAAGGGGATAATGAGCACATATTTTAATAAAAAGCCTTTAATGGTGGACCTGTTTTCCAGTCGGCTTATTTTTGTTCATTTCATTATTATAATTGAAAATGAGCATTGAAATGCCTTCTAAGTGTTGCCCCCTTGTTAATCAGAGTCTACAAGAGCAATATTTTCATTTTGAAATTTCTGTTGTAGTTGGATTTCAATAATAGGTTACACTGATTATAACAATGTAATTTGGGATTTTACCCAGTCGTTACTGCTATTTTCTTTTCAGACATTGATGAGTGTAAGCAACTACCGGCTCGTTATTGTCATTATAAGTGTGAGAACAGTTTTGGGAGTTTTAAATGTGTGTGTCCTGAAGGTTATGTTCTGAACTCGGATAAAAAAACATGCAAAGGTATGATTTCTATTGAAAACCATATCACCAGAAAAATCCTGAAATATTTAAAGATCTGTTTGAAAATAATGTTGTGATGAATATGATAATGCAGGTGTTCAGAAAATAGAGATGTATTTGTGTCATTCAGATGTGTAAATCAGATTTAATGGTATAATATTCCTTATTAATATTTCTATGTTGTAAGGTGTGAACTGTAATCCTGGGTGTAGAAATGGAGGTAGATGTACAGATGGAGTGTGTCGTTGTCCACCCGGATTCACTGGAAAGTACTGTCAGACTGGTAAGTTATTGAATTCATGTTTACCGTAAAACCAAAATACCATTCTATTGTAGTGGGTTTATTTGACCAGTCAAAAAAATATAGCTCAGCAATCCATCTTTGACTTCAATATGCCTCCATATTTTTCGATTGGACTTATAATAAATTGGAAAATAAAATATTCAGCTAATTCAGACTCATATTTTTTACAAAAATTTGCTTTAAGGCTTTCACTGGAACCAAAAAAAAATGAATAGAGATTAAGTTGCTGTATGATTCTCTGTTAGGGAAGGTAGAGATCTGTGACTCTGTATTGTTGTAATACATATTTCAGACATTGATGAGTGTTCAAGAAGGAGTGGTTTATGTGAGCATCAGTGTGTGAATTCACCTGGCAGTTACACCTGTGTTTGTCCACCTGGAGCCAAATTAACAGAGGATAAACGCACTTGTCAAAACATATGTAAGTGACTAACATATAAATAGTTTAGTGACAGTGTGACAAGATGTTTAGTGTTATACAATTGCATAAGAATACCTTTGTTTCATATGGTTACTTGCCTGACTGAATAAGAAAACCTATTAATGTTTGACAATTGACCTGACATAACCAGAGAACCTGTTTATGGCTAAAAATGGCCTGACAGAAGCAGATAAACTGTTTATGGCTGAAAATTGATCAGACAGAATCACAGAAAGTGTTAATAGCTGGAAATTGGGCTGACAGAATCACAGAAACTGTTAATAGCTGGAAATTGGGCTGACAGAATCACAGAAACTGTTAATAGCTGGAAATTGGACTGACAGAATCACAGAAACTGTTAATAGCTGGAAATTGGGCTGACAGAATCACAGAAAGTGTTAATAGCTGGAAATTGGACTGACAGAATCACAGAACTTGAACTGTTAATAGCTGGAAATTGGCCTGACAGAATCACAGAAACTGTTAATAGCTGGAAATTAGCCTGACGGAATCACAGAAACTATTAATGGCGGAAAATTGGCTTGACAAAATCAGATGACCTGTATTTGGCTGAAAATTGGCCTGACAAATGAGAGAACCTTTTTATGACTTGAAATTGTCTGGGAAGGATCTGAACAGCTCAGGTGAGTCTTCTAGTCCTATCAAGGATGGTAAGACAATATAAATTTATATATTTATTAATTTTCCTGTTAATGATTCCAACCTTTTTAAGGTTTAATTTCATTTCAACAATTGGACTGTCCAAATGAGGATATATGGGCTAATATAGTGTTTCTAAACATATACACAATTGTTTAGTATTTGGTTGAGTCACTGATTTGTGTCTTTGTTTTGCTTTAGCTGAAAGTTGTATGGTGAGATGTCAGAATGGAGCAACTTGCAAACAACACAGGTGTTTTTGTGCTCCTGGATTCTTTGGTGTCAGTTGTCAATTAGGTGAGTCTCAGAAATCCACTGGTATTAAACCAGGATTTTCTGTTTCTTGTTTAGCATAGTTTGATGATTGTGCCCCATCTAAGTAAATTTACTGTGTGTTTGGCAGAGACACCAATCAAGGGTGGGGTGAAATACCCTTCAGTACAGTCTTTGTCACCAGCTAATGAATCAAGCAATCAAGCTGATTTGTCATTTATTTATTGATTCAACTTTTATATATTTGGTTTTGTTCAATCAATAAATACTTTGATGATCAAATAATCAAATAGCACAGTGACCAGTTTATAAGTTACCAAAAGCAGGTCTTAAAATTAAGGATTCATAGGTTCACTGGTGCAGCCAGATTTTGCATTATGCATCCAATATTAAAATATAGATGCGCAGCATGCGCCCAAAAGATTATACCAGCGAAAATGTATTTGCCACTTTTGGAGTTATCGAAGTTACAATTGCACAATTGTACAATCACAAAATGCACCCCAATTTTTTTTTAAAACTCTGCCCCTACCTAAATTACCTTTAGTCCACTCCCTTGTGGAACTGGAGGAGGCTATAGGTTTACCACTAATCTGTCTCCACATTTGCTCACTTAGAACTGAAACATTGTATGGCTTAAAGGTCAATTCTCAGTTTCCCACAGTTTTTGTTTAATTAAAAAAAAAATACATCTATTTCCACTTATGAAAGTGTCAGTTTCCCTCATGGGTGGTAGCAGGTAAATTTACCTATGGCTCTCAACCCTGTGCTTTTTTTAATCTTGTGAGTACATGTACTGTAGTCCCATCACCTAGGGCATCTGGAAGTTTCAATCATTCATTTTTAATCATAGCTTATTTATTTGATAAAATGCTTTCTAGCAAAGCCTCATTTCACTGTAAGCCTTCTTTCTGAAGTTTGTAGATTGGACACTTATGATGTGAAAGTTACTTTATCTAAAAACATGGATGTTATAAAATTATATGGTGAATACTTCTCTCACCAGACAAAGTTGTTTAAGTATTTAAGCTTAAATATATATTACTTAGTTTAGGTATAAAGAGTTCATTGACTACATTGTGTAGGAAATGCCACACATTAAAAAATTATTTTCAGATTTATTTAATCACCACCGTTTCCTCTATGACTACATGTACACATAGGGTTCTGTTTTAAATAGAACTTGTCTGACAATATATTTTTCTGTGGTTTTTTCATTGTGAAGAAATTAACACTTATACTTTTGATATTTTTTTTCTCCAGATATTAATGAATGCTACCACTTCCGTCCCTGCAGTCATGTGTGCCACAATACGAGAGGAAGTTACATTTGTAGATGTCGAAATGGTTACCAATTAGCTGCAGATGGCCACATGTGCCTCAGATCCTCAACACCAGATGGCAGCACCAGGTCAAGGCCACAAAGGAGATTAATTTCACGAAGAACAAGGCAGAAATTAAGCTGAGACAGTATTTTTTAATTTGCCATACTTTATAATGAAATTGCAGCTTTGATTTGTTATATATGTCCTGTATGTATGTGTTCATGTAGTGGGTGCAGTTTATATTATTGTATGTAAGCAAATATTAATGGAGCATTTCCTGATCGCCCATGTTGTGGCTTGTGGCTTTTTCAAATGTGAGATATTACTGTTAGCACTGCTTTCTTTTAATCATGTATGTTTCAGTTTATAAATTATGGACAA
Source organism: Mopalia muscosa (assembly GCA_031763545.1). Classification (NCBI taxonomy): domain Eukaryota; kingdom Metazoa; phylum Mollusca; class Polyplacophora; order Chitonida; family Mopaliidae; genus Mopalia; species Mopalia muscosa. The sequence goes on along the minus strand of JARFOD010004868.1, from coordinate 1,463 downwards.
TTGTTTTGTGTACACCATTCCTGAATATGTTGTGGAACATTTTGCTTTGTTTTTGCAAGCCTCTCTTCTCCTTACTACACAGCAGTCCCACAAAAAAAAAAAAAAAATACCACAAGTGCAAATACATGCAGAATGTTGTTATTGTACACTTTGGATTTTTAAAAAACTATTAAAATTGAATTGATTTCAGCATTGCACCAGAATGTTTTTCTTTTCTTTGGTGTTATCAAGAATTACCAGTTCAAACAAAATCATGATTCAGTCCACACAATGGGTCATATTTTTACCTGTATGATTTTTTAAACAGTGTTTATACTGTTTGGCTCAGTTATTAAAGGAGCAATTCTTTGTAGCCTTGGTTTCAAATCTGTCTGAATTGAACATACTTGTATGTTTGGGAGAATGCAGTGTCTGAGGGTAAAGTGAATGAAGGACATACCTTGATGAATCTCTAAAATGAAACCGTTAAATTCATCAATTTTACGTTTTCCCGTGTAATTTGAACTCTCAGCAACAATTGTTTTGTTTTGGTATAATGATGCTGTCTTTATTCCTTATAAAAAGATCTATTCTAATGGATAAATACTTCAAAGTGAAAATTAAAATTGAGACAGTGATGTTTGTATACTACAGTTGTTACTTTCCCTTCTGTTGTTCTGACACTAAGCTTTAATTTTAGGTACCGATTGGATCTGTTTGTGATTTCCTTGTGTTTAGTCCTGTGATTGCCCTGTCTTGTATTTGTTTGTTGCCAGTGGCGTCAAGGGTGCCTACTTTTACACATTGGGCTGGATCACCGTCAAGTCTGTGAAATAATCTTCAGTAGGGTGTTAAATTCTAATTAAACAAACAAAGAAACTTACATCAGTTGCATGTACCGGTAAGGGAAAACTTGAGATTGACTTACATTTAGGTGTATTGTAAGAGGGGAAAACAAATCTCACTTTTATTGATTATGTTAAACTTTGTTAGCCCACCATATGGATTCTCCCTATTAATTCAACAGAAAAATAGACATATTGGAATAAACAGGGGTTGAATACATGTACTTGTTTCATCAGATTGATAAGTGCTACCAAAAGTATTTCTCTCTGCTGCAGCTACTATATACTTTTATAGGTAACACACTAATGATACAGCTTGAAACCCATCAAGGAAAGATAAATTTTTGTTTCAAATATATTGTTATACTCGTTTTGTGGAGGACTGTTTTGAAAAATTCCAGAATGCTGATTCCTTTAAACACAGAGTTCATATTCAGTGCATTACTTCTTGTCAAATATTGAAGTTATTTTTCAAGGGAGATAATGCCCCATGAGAGAGTGGGTGGGCCATGGCCCTGCAGAATACTCCTTTGGCTTCCTCGGTCCATCGTAAGAAGCGAGAACAGAGGTTGCTTTCTGTTGCCCTGGTGTTAGCAGAGCTAAAGGGTAACGGGGAGCAGATTTGTTTGTGATGTTCTA
>JARFOD010004857.1:0-11671 GCA_031763545.1 Mopalia muscosa | reverse complement strand
TCTTCTCGTCTTCCGTCATAGAGCGATTTGTTGGTTAGTGCATTTGTTCGTTTCTTCTTGCCTATTGGCTAACAGTGGTATGTTCGTTAGTGAATTTGTTCCTTTCCTATCGCCTTCTGGGTAACAGCGGGTTGATATGTGTTTGTGTCTTCTCGTCTTCCGTCATAGAGCGATTTGTTGGTTAGTGCATTTGTTCGTTTCTTCTCGCCTACTTGCTAAGAGCGGTACGTTCGTTAGTGAATTTGTTCCTTTCTTTCGCCTACTTGTTAAGAGCGGCAAGTTCGTTAGTGAATTGGTAAGTTTTGTTCCTTACTTCTCGCTTACTTGCTTAGGTCGGTTTATTCGTTAGTGAATTTGTTCGTTTAGTCTCGCCTTCATCACATAGCGATTTGTTTTCTCGCCTTCCGAGCGATTTGTTGGTTAGTGCATTTGTTCGTTTCTTCTCGCCTATTGGCTAAGAGTGGTATGTTCGTTAGGGCGTTCGTTCCTTTATTCTCGATTTGTTTAGTTATTGCCTTTGCTCAGTTCTTCTCATCTATTGACAAAGACCGGTTTGTTCGTAAGTGTATTCTTTCCTGTCTTTTCGCCTACTGACTAAGGGCGATTTGTTTGTTAGTTCCTTCATTAGTTTCTTCTAGCCTATTAGGTAAGGGCCGTTTGCTCATTATTTGTTCGTTTTCTTCTCCACTTGCTTCTAAAAGCGGTTTGTACTGTTAGTGCCTTCGACTGATTCTTCTCATCGTCTGTCTAAGAGTGATTTGCTCGTTAGTGAATTTGGTTAATGCATTTGTTCGTTTCTTCTTGCATGCTGGGTAAAAGTGGTTTGTTTGTTCTTGCATTTGTTCGTTTCTTCTGGCATTATGAGTAAGAATGTTTGTTCGTTAGTACATGTTTCGTTTTTTTTATCTCCGACTGACAAAGATTAGTTTGTTCGTTACTGGTTAAGAGCAGTTTATTCGTAAATACATGATTCGTTTCTTCTCGTCTTCTGACTAAGAGCTGTTTGTTCGTTAGTGAATTTGTTTCTTCTCGCTTACTAGTTGTCAAAAAGCGGTTTGTTCGTTAATCCGTGCCTTCGTTTTTTCTTTCCAACTGACAAAGATAGGTTCGTTCTTTATTGCATTGATTCATTTCTTCTCGCCTTCTGACTAAGGCTAGTTTGCTTGGAGCGTAGCTATGCTTTAATGTATAGCATTGAAGGAAGATTAACTTTCCAACTTAGCAAACTGCGTCACATTATATGGTTGTGCTAGTGTAAATTTCTGTTGGAATACACTGCCCCTTCTCATAAAAGTGGAATATCCTTTAGCAAGGCGTGAGACACCAATCAGTCAATCAATTAAAAACCATCTAAATTACCAACCAATCAAATAATTGATCAATCAATAAAGCAATCATTCAATCAATCAATCAACTAAACAATCAGTTAATCAATCAGTTGTTTCTTCTGTCTTTCTTGATCTGTTTTGCTTTGTTGGTTCCTTTTTTTCTTACTTATCGTACTTATTTTCTTTTCCTTTTAAAAAAAATACCAACTCTCTAATTTGTGGTAAATGTCTTCGTAACTCTATCCTTTCCATCCCATTTCCCTTCCTGTAGTCAGTTTTTCGCACACAGTCTCGTATCGTCGTACCGCCCTTAAAAATATTTCTTGGCTTAATGGCCCGTTTCAATGAGGTTGATAATTTGTTTTACTTTGTTCCCCGTCTATACGTCTACCTTGAGTGAAGAGTGAGGAATTTTAAAGTCTGATTCAGTTGAATGGAATTACAAACAGATACTTTCACCCACAGAAGAATATCATTTCGAAAATACCAATTAAACTTCTCACCTTAAATTCTTTTAGTTGATCAAAAACGTATTTGTTGGGAGGTTTTAATGTTTTGGGTCTGTGCGTGTGATGTAAGTCTTCAAATCCAATGACAGGGTAATTACTCCAACGCTTTGATAAACACAGCTAGTTGAAGTTTGAGATATTTCGCATGTTTTCTTTCAGTTAGTCGTTTATCATGGCTGAGAGGTATTGTCAGGGTGATCTAGAATACTGTCAGATGATTACAGAGTAAGAGCGTTTTTAACAAACCTCAAACAGATTTCTACTGACGTTTATCCTTTTGTACTGCCGCGAAAAAGGTTGACCTAATACATGTTTCGATTGGTAGTGCTCTTGTCTCTTCGTCTACTTATTCTTGGGTTTGTGTACTTTTTTGTTTATTTTTGGATTATTTCTGGTTTTATTTTGCTTTTCCAATTTTTAAGTTTGTTAATTGTTTGCAATAAAATCACACTCTTTTTGAGAGAGGGCGCACGCGTGTGTGTAATTTATTTTTATTCACCTGGATGCTTTAAACCACTTTGTAGTGCAACCAATTGTTAACCTTGTCTTTGTTTGTTTTTATCTCAATCTTTTCAATTTCTTCTCATATACAGCTGCTGATTTGTTTTACTTCTTTTTACAAGTTTTTAAATTCTCATATTTTATTTGGGGAATGAGCTTTCATTAACAAATCTCTGTTCATTCAATATTTCTCGTGACACAAAGGCTTCTTTGTGACGGGTTTCCCTTTTGTGTTTGAAGTGTTTTATGACTGGTGATAGAATTGCTTATTAAGCTTTGGATGGGATTTCTGATCCCGAGTTTCTTATTATTAAAATGGTTTGCAGTTTTGGAGGTTTCTTGTAATAGACTGTTAGTTTCCGTTTACCCAATACCAGTTCTTGATCTACACCGAATAAATATATCTTAACTCAACGGATGTAAGTAATAACACATAGCTAGGGATTTTTTGTCAATATTAAACTTCTGGAATTATTCCAAAGCAAAATTCCTTTGCCTATATCAGCAACTTTGCTCGGAATACACCCAGAAGTAGAACACCTATATAAATAAAATTAAGATCCACTCAGAAATTTGTCTATAGAGAGCACACGACCATCCGTCGGTTTTACCTTTATAATCGACACCGCCCAGGTGTGATTAATTTTTTAAAACAAAATAAAAACATAAGCCTTGCCTCGGAAGCGTCCTAGCATATACAAACCACTGAAACTAGAATATAAAGATCCCTGTTTTATGGAAAGGAAAAAATCTATAATCCAGTTATATATAAAATCAAAGCGTGAACCCATGATATGAGATTTTATTGACAGTTTTGTTGATTGTTTGTGAATGGATTCATTCACGTAAGAATTTAAAGGTGAAAATTAAGATGAGAGAAGTTACGATGTGCCCGTTAACTTCATCAGATAAGTGTAACGATATGGTAAAAGTGATATTCCCTGATAGCTTATTCACAATCCCAATCTATCAGTAAATATATAATTCTTGCAACACAGTCTGATTATAAAACGGAAAACACTTAGTTAAAGGTTTAAATTAGGTTAGAGAGATATGTTGTTTCTTGACTAAATGAAAAATGTAACGCCAGAAATGTTTACTAAATGTAAATTCACAAAGGCTTATCTGTAAAAACCAAAACCTAATAAAATATAAATTTGTATAATGTATATATAATTGTACCGAAGATATTTGATTTTAAAAAAACAAAGCAAAAAAGAACGACGTTTGAACGATCTGAGATGCTACAGGCGTTTAGTGTGGTCTGGTTTCCTGTGCTCCCTCTGTTTATAAATTAGATAGATGTAGTGTAAAGTGTTAAATGTGGTAAGTACGGTGACTGTATACCTGACGGGGAGTATTTTCTCCTTACAAAGTGAGCAGTTCAGGTGAAACAGCCTTTATAATATGGCGCCCCGGGGCTAGGTGTAACACAGGTAACATAGAGTGAAGGCTACATGCGCAATGTATAAGCTTTTACCCAAAAATCTAGAAACGACCATCACAGTTGACGTTTTTGACAGTTTGAAAAGTGTTTTCCTTATACCTAGTATGTAAATGTTGAACTATAAAAAGACAATATTCATACGGGCCTGTGCATAGATGTATTAAATAAATATAAGCTAGGCTTATCTCGGGTTGCAGTATAGGCACGCAATCAGAGGCTCAACAGATATTAAGTTTGAGGCCAGCGCCCCACGGAAACTTACACAATTCATTATTTATGACGAAAATTAGGAAATTACTCAAGAAATATTCTCATATCATTGGACACGAGCCAATAAATACCTTAATTAGATAGTATACGAGAGGACGTGAACTATATATTAGTTCCGACTGTTGTACGTGGAATGTCTACGATCCCTCGGCATTCTGTTTGTATTGTTCTTGAGATCTTGGATCAAACATTTAACATGGTGTTGAGGAAATATTATCATGTAGATTTGTTTACCTTTTATATTGGTATATGTATGATAATACGTTGATGTATATTTTACAGGCCTTGTGTTTAATACCATACTTTTATATCGTATATTAAAATGTAAAATCACGTCTCTATGCTCTGTGTTGAGGCAGTATAGGTTATATATCGGTTTTTATAATAAATGAAATTTAAATAAATGAACAAAAAGCCGACATCACACCCTCTTACTTTCTCCAATAGCGGTAGAAATACTGTATATGGGCAAGCGCCACAGTTAATTGTCAACCGCATGAAAGCACATTATAAAATTTAGTATCGAGTATGTTCCCAAAATGCCCACCTTCATGCTTCTCTTGAAGATTTTGTTATTTATGCTTAAAGTTCTTTTTTCGCGGAGACTGGGCGGGTATTTGCCGGTAGTCTACATCTCACACTAGCGTATACACCTGTCTTAAAGATGAGGCGATCTATTTATACATACAGCATAAGGATCGCAGACAGGTTGGGCGGAGTCTGTAAAAGGAGTTAAAACATTCAACCAATCGGTGCTCGCTCTTATCTGTCAGAAAGATCCAATGGCCGTGTTTGTTTTCGGCTGTCCTTTTGCAACATCCACAATTATAGTATTGTTACAAATCTCAAGTCGCATTCAAGATGGATACGTTTGAAAGTGGTTTCAAGTGAGACACAGACGAGCATAGGCAGTGGATGAGAAATTTTCTGGAGGTTTCTTGACTTGGGTTTTCCCTATTGGATTTTACGTGAGGAGATTTTGATCTGAGTGGGCTGTAGAATTCAACTCATGGAATATATACGCTTAGAAGTGGATTTGCTTTCGTTTCTGCCGGCAGTACCCTAGTTGAAGTATGAAAGAGAAAAATGGGAGCTAGTAGATATACGAAGATATTCATCGGTCTCATCTACCTCTCCCATTGCATGTACGGGAATTTCTTGTGAGTAAAAATACTAAAAATTCAGTGCTTTAGAGGTGCTGTGTGATGAAATATTTGTGAGAGGAGAGGACAAACAGCGAAAAGGCCAGAAACACGCCCGAGTAAACTAGTAAAGGGAGGGGGTTTTGAGGACAGAGAAGAAAGGGTTTGCGGTAAAGACAAAGTCAGGAAAGATATAATAATTACACGACAAAATAAAACCTTTAACGTGCTTGATTAATGCCGTTATTTGAAGTTAAGTTGATCCGGGAAGTCCGTATTATAACCAGGGAATCTAATACTTTACTTGTTTACAGGTTATTGGCATGAGAACATAAACCGTGTTTCATAATCTCGATGTATTGATATTTTAATCCTTTAGCTGGATAATCTTATGTATTCTTATTTAGAGTTAATTCACCCGATATTGACAACCCCGTATTGAGCCCCGTGCGAATCAAATCAGTACCAAACTTTATTGTAAAACCTACCAATGTTGTTTCATACGGCAATATAATTCTAAAGGACGTGTGTTGAAGCGGATTTAGGGAGTTTAATCCATGGCTGATTATCGTCGGACCTGTATATTTAAACAACACTAACTGATATGGTAATAGCGGTGAAGACCTAACAGGTACACATACCTTAATTAAGTTAGGAAGATTCGACAGGTATACAAAGCCACCCAGATTTTCGGCGACGGTAATGAATTCATCTCTGGCGAGCGTCGACCAGAGAAGATGTGTTCATAAACAATCTAGTTATGTTTTCCTTTTTCTCTACGATCTTTGACTACATGTTTGTCACGTTGCAGTGTATTTGCGTCTATTTCAGCCCATTGACTACATGACTATAACAACACAAGCTCGGTGTGTTTCCCGCATAGTTTTGTCTTATTTTGGACTTGTTCCGAGCTGTTGAACAGTGTAAAAACTTAACAGCAATCGGTCGCACGATATATCGTTATACACCGCCGACTCCACGGCTGCCAATAAAATACACCAACCCGCCCGCATGTAGACTGTCATCTCGTTTTCTATACTATTCTAATCATTTTAATATAACCGACACAATTAACGTCTTTCTTTTTAAGTACATATACGTATTGTCACTTTAAAAAAAAAATTTACGGCGAAAAAACAAAATTCAATTCTCTTTCTTATATTTTTTTGTTTAATTTTTTTTTTTACGATAAATGACAAAGTGTCGATAGTCCGATAATGATTTGCGTAAATCGAATATTTTTTGTTTATCTTGGGAATTTTTTCTGATAATAATAATTTTTTCACTATTCCTAATTTATGAATGGCTTGATATTGCATTAAATGATATATTTCTTTTAACTTTTCTCCGAAATGGGTTGTTACTCATTAATGATCTTATTTAAAACACCTTTATTCTAAAAAAAACCCTCTAAATATACTTTTTTTGTTTGTATCTTCACTTTTTTTTGTCATTCAAGTACGGCTTAATGGTGGAAAATACACCACCGTTTAAGTGAAATTCAACTGTTTATATATAGTGTACAGCATGTTCTCAGGCTAACCGTCACCCATGCATTGAGCCGGTATGCCGTCATATGAATAAAGCAATTCTTAAGATACGTAGCGTAAATTGTTAAGCGGATAAACATAACATTTTATTCGTTTAATTATCGTCTTAAATATAAACACTTTTTATTGATGGCTTGTCTCCGTTATAAATTTGAAATGTAAATCTGTATGTGTATAAAGTGTTGCATTATTTGATTAGTATTTTGATATTTTTTGCGCTTAAAAGCCTTGTTAACCGGTTAGACGCTGAGGTAAAGAGGTAAAGTCCATTGACGTGTGGATGACTCGTTAAGAAACGTTCCGTTTAATCTCACCTCGATGCTATGTATACCCTGTCATTCCCCACGGCATAAGGGTGATTGAGCCCTCTTGATCCTGCCTGAGTGATCACTCTCACACGCCTGATTGAACGCTCGCGGAATCCCCGTGAAAAGCGCCACTTGAGCACGTGTAACAAACTCAATACCAACTCCTCTACATTCTCTGACCAGAAAAATGACAAAAGACAAGATGTATTGTGATATCAATTGTTTCTTTTTTATTTAACCTAATTTTCTTAATTGAATTGTCTTTCTGCGTGACATACATAGCTGTCATTTTTTGTATACTTAATTGTGTAGGTAAGTTGCATATATATATATATACAGTCTGTATATTAAAATGTTCTATGGTTTGACGTGAGTCTCACACCCAGCAGCTTTTCAGTACAATATCTGGCAACAAATTATATCGGAACAAAAACGAATATATATTATATAAGTCATCGTTCTCGGTAACTGAATACATTAAAGTTTCCAATCTGCAACTCTAATTTGCTACGAAAATATATTTTGCTGACTGGCATGCAATAGCGTCAAGCAAGAAAATTTCCATAGTAAATTCCAAGCTTTTATAACTTGTTTCAAGAATCTTAGCTTCGGCTTTTCAATGAAAAAAGGTATTATTTGTCTGTAATATTATATGTGTATAACTAGGTGAAGTATCCAATTTGTCTTTAAATAAAATCACGCACAGTCTTTCCCAAGAAGCCACAGGAAATAGTCAGATTTGACAAGAAATTTGCAGCCCAGTGGTCGGGGCTCAGATATTTGGATTAAGTGTTAAATGTACACTGGAAACGTTTTCCTTTTAAGATTTAAACTTGGCAGACTAACAAAACTGCTGATGATTAACACAACACATTCCAGTCGTAGATTAAGTTTCAGATTGGATTCTCGCAGATTTAGACTGTATACTAGGCTTTCTGGTATGATATTGAGATGTGAATGGGTGTGCAGGGGGGGGGGGGGGGCATATCTGTGATATTCAAATGTAAGTATACCCCTGCTAGTGCTTAGTATTCCCTAAAAGAATACATTTATATCGGCTTCATCCCGCAATAGATCCGGCTGGGCATAAGAGTATATGTACATATATAGTTCCTGTTATATAAAAGTGTTTCATGATTAATATACACTCAGATATAGGGCACACTAATCCATCTCTACAGATTGGTTCATTCTTATTTTCATTTTATTTTTTTTTATTTTCAGGGCTCTATCTTCAGTTGTTGCTCTAGGTGCTAATATAATATGTAACAAAATTCCCGGACTTGCGCCGAAACAACGGACAATTTGCCAAAGTCGCCCTGATGCTATAGTTGCCATTGGAGAAGGCGCAAAACTTGGAATAACCGAATGTCAATACCAATTTCGGAATCGCCGCTGGAACTGTTCAAATATTGGTTCGGGCGACTCCATGTTTGGTCACGTGCATCTCGTTGGTAAGCAACTCTTTTAATCGCCCTAAGGGCAGTCTAAGGCTGTTTTTAAACATTTTAACATTTTTTTAAATCTTTACTGTCGGCCCTTTTCATTATTGTATAGGATATTTGTCGAAGTTGATGATCGTGGTTGCTTTTCTAGGGTATGTTTTCTGCACCTGATCGAATTTAAATGATACATATATCATTATTACCTAGAATATATCTATTATTTACACGAGTTCAAATCCCTTTGGAGGCAAGAACACCTTTCTTTCTCTACAAAACAATATTTACATAAATCTATGGGTTTTTATTACGGCCTCCTGTATATCTGTGTAGTTTGTAATCCTTATATAGCTTCGCTGTGTTTTTCTACTAGCTTTGTCTTCCGTTCGCCAATTTTAAAGCAATATGATCAACACACTCTATTAAGAAACATAAAGCTTTAAATAATGTAGTGCCTAATTAACTAAAAAAGTTTAATCGACATTCGGTGTAAAGAACTCTAGAACGAGGCGCTTTAACTTGATTCGCCAGTTTCAACATATCAACAACAAAAAAACTGACGTTTTGAAAGCTGAGCCCGGAATGTGGGGCTAGATAATGCTGATGAAATGATGACCACCATCGTATGAGATACAGAAAGCGAATTATTTCAAAATGGAATATTGGCAAAGTAAAGGAAACTTACGACTCAATTGACCAATGATCCACATGGTTACATGGTGAGTCAACATGTCTGCTTATTTTTAAACCATTATCAAGCGGGTTTGACAATAGTTTTAAAATAAACCAAAATATTGAATCACCATGTACCCATGTGTATCTTTTATTGGATTCGTGAGTTGATTCTACTTTATAAAACTCATCAGCAGAAATAATGCTTATTAAAAAAATTGATCCTACTGGCACAGGGATGTCGATTAATTTAGACCGATAAACTCCGAGAGCCAAGTTCCAAAACAGATCTTAATCTCGAGTTGTTATGTATAACATACAGCTTTCATCTCGAGAGAAGATCATTACCATATATATGGTATAGAAAGTGGTTGTGAAATATGTGGTAAACAAGATAATCTGTATGATATTATAATGAATGAAGATGCAAACTGGTATTTCAAAGAAATAGATATTAACCAATAAATATGTCCGCTAATAGAATAAGAGTAAAGGTCTCTAACCCAGAGGGAAGTTTCGGCTTAACCAGTAGGTTATTGAGATTTTTGTTTGCATTGTATGATATAATGGGTCTTTGTGGGAGAAAAGAAGACATTTTAATATATCCTTATACGTAGACTAGCAAATCGGGTACTGGGGTGGTCATATTGGAATATAAATGAATAGATATGCCTCTAATATCTCTTTGCATAATACAGCAAGTTAATCGTACTATTGTATAAGATATAACCTTTCATAAGGTTTTGAAAATTTTTTATTTAGGAAACCAGTTAGAAATCTGATGTTTTGTTGAATTACATAGTGGTTTCACCCACCCATTGTACACACATGTGCCTAATCAAACTGGAAGTGAAGCTCATTAGGTCGGTGTCCGTATTTATTACATCTGTGGTCACACGATTAATCAATTCCTACAGATAGCACCGCTAATGAAATAAGTTCATCACTTTAGTCACGTATTTAGTACGTAAATAAAGTCAATTATTTTGAAAAATTAAAAGAAATCAACACGGGAGATCAATGAAATGTAGTTTTCACATCTAAATGTCTAAAAATATAGACGGGAAATATGTTAAGATAATGTAAAGATGGTATGTGGAGATATGTGTCATTCTCATAACACTTGCAAATTTACACCTTTATCTACTGAAGAAAGTCTCAACTTGCAGGGAATATAAGGCAAATGTAATTTACTTATTAAGTTAGGAGATAACTTGAAAGACCAATCCCAAGTTAAACCAAGCCAATCTTCCCTACGCCTTTTGGTGAAATCGCATGTTAACTGACCTTGCTAGTGATAACAAATTTGGCATCCATAGTTTCAACTTTATACAATTTTGCATAATTCCTTAAACAATGTCTCTGTTGGTATGTGAATGTTTGAAAATATATAAACTGAAGTAGTTTCTGAAGTGAAAGGTCGTGTTAATGGTAGTGGTTATATTTACTTGGATCAGTACCGTGGATCAAGCTCAGAGTGAAGCGATTTACGAGAAGGACTATGGTAACAGTTGTTTTCTTGGTTTGATCTGTAACCCAAAACATGTATCCCAGTAATTCAGACAGGTTTCGCAGTAATTAAACAAAAATCCCGATATTTTAACATGTATTCCAGTAAATCAGACTTGTATTCCAGTAATTCTGACACGTATCCCATTAATTCAGACATGTATCCCAATAATTCAGACATGTATCCAGTAATTCAGACGTGTATCCCAATAATTCAGACATGTATCCCAGTAATTCAGACGTGTATCCCAATAATTCAGACGTGTATCCCAGTAATTCAGACATGTATTATTCAGACATGTATCCCAATAATCAGACGTGTTTCTCAGTAATTCAGACATGTGTCCCAGTAATCCAGACATGTATCCCAGTAATTCAGACGTGTATCCCAGTAATTCAGACATGTATCCCAGTAATTCAGACATGTATCCCAATAATACAGACGTGTATCAGAGTAATTCAGACATGTATCCCAATAATTCAGACGTGTATCCAGTCATTCAGAAGTGTATCCCGGTAACTCAGACGTGTATCTCAATAATTCAGACGTGTATCCCAGTAATTTAGACATGTATGCCAGTTATTCAGACATGTGTCCCAGTAATCGAGACATGTATCCAAAAAATTCAGACGTGTATCCCAGTAATTCAGACATGTATCCCAGTAATTCAGACATGTATCCCAATAATTCAGACATGTGTCCCAGTAATCCAGACATGTATCACAGTAATTCAGACATGTATCCCAGTAATCCAGACATGTGTCCCAGTAATACAGGCATGTATCTCAGTAATTCAGACATGTATCCAAAGAATTCAGACGTGTATCCCAGTAATTCAGACATGTATCCCAGTAATTCAGACATGTGTCCCAGTATTCCAGACATGTATCAAAAAAATCCAGACGTGTATCCCAGTAATTCAGACATGTATCCCAGTTATTCGGATACGTATCCCACTAATTCACACATATGTCCCAGTAATCCAGACATGT
>JARFOD010004846.1:0-11672 GCA_031763545.1 Mopalia muscosa | reverse complement strand
TCACCCATTGGGCTGGCACGTCATCATATAAGTGAAATACCCTTGAGTACGACGTTAAACCCCAATCAAACAAACAACCCTATTTAATATTAGTCTCTCTTTGTCAAGCCATCTGTCTTTATGAATGTATATTTTATTGATTTCAGTATATTTGGATGGGGCACATGGTCAAGATGAACTGTACAATAAAGTACTGAAGGACCTGGATGCTATGGTAACCATACACAAAAGAGATACTTAAGGAGTTCATGACCTGACACTTCTATGGATTCCAATGTTGAGTTTTATTTTGACTCACCATGTTAATGTCTGTTCCGAAATCATTTTCAAGCATATATTATGCAACCATTGCATGGATGAAAATGAGCATTTCTAGCTCAACGCTGGTCTGGCTAACCAGAGATCTAAGTTTGAATCTCTGAAGAGGCAAGAAAAGTTTTCTTCCAGAAAAGTTGTCTTTTGAAGAAAAGACTTGGTCCAGAACAACACAAATTGCTTCTGTGATGTTCAGCGGTGTAAATAAACACAGACTAAAATAACACCTTGGAAACAATAAATGTACAGAGCACGAGAACAAATCATGAACTGAGGATTGAATTAAATTCATAAGTTTGTTTTGTGCAATAATGGATAAAGAATCTGAGAATGACTGATCCAATGTTTCAAAATCTCATATATTGTCGGAACAGCTGCTTGACCCAGTTTCTGTACAATTGTACCCATTCACATATCATTATGTGGTTGGTGGAAGCTTTCGTGTCCTGAACTTAAGAATGCTATGAAGGCAATTTGTCAATTGTTTTGCATTGTTAGAACTTCTTTTTGCTTTGTTGCATAAATTGCACAATGCTTGGAATTCTGCTCAACACAGTTAAGTCAAAGTTAAGTCAGAAGAGATTTCTTTGCCTAATGACACCAGCATATAAATGAAACGGCCAAAGTGTTGCTGTATTAACTGATTAATTCAATCCAGATTTTATATGAAAAGTTTTTTTCATGGTTGAAAATGACCAAGGGAGATAATTAAGTATCTTTATTCTAACACTAAAACATGGAGGTCATCAGCTGTCTATGCATTTAACCATATTGCATCATTTTGAACCTTGATCCTTTGAAATTATTCCAAGCATGACATTCATTATATCTGGTTGTGTTATTTCTAGAGAGTTTTCTTTTTCCCTCTGTTAACAGTAAAGCATATAATTTATTGAAGTAACATTCCAACGTTAAAGTCTGCTGATCTTGTTCAACTGTATGTCTTAAGCTGTTGAACAAATAACTAAGTATGAAGTTCCATCAAAATCAAACAAACCAATCATCTCTTTAGTCTCAGGCCATTCATAGGAATAAGATGGTTCTGTCTCCGTTTTTTTTAGCGGGTGGTTGGAGGGAGCTTCATGTTGCCATGGTGCTCTCAGAGCTAAAGGGGAACAGGAAGCCAATCTGTTTGCGGTGTCTGTATTGTGTCCTGTATTTGTCCCCTTCTGTCTTTGTCGGTTACCAGTGGTGTCTAGGGTGGTTTCCTTCACCCATTGGACTGGCATGTCGTCATATAAGTGAAATATCCTTGAGTATGACGTTAAACCCCAATCAAACAAACACATCGTCTTTTTTAAATATATTTTTGTTGTAAATAATGCTTTGTTAGATTGAACTGCGCTCTAGAATACTACTTTTACTTCTGGATTTGCTTGGAATTTTGGCATTATTTTTTGGAGTGCTTATTTTCAAGTAGTTGTAGAAAAAAGACCTTTCAACTCTTAAATTGAAGATTTTGGTTCTGTCTTTTTGGGGGTATTTTGTTAATCTTGGTAGTTTATTTACAAAAAATGAATGGCTTTGATAAAAAAAAGTTTAAGATTAAAATAAAAAAAAATACAAAACGATGATTTGGGTCAGAATTCTTACTCTTTTCTGTGTTGATGTTTTAATCTGGCTTGATGGTGTGTAAATCTTTATTTATAAGTCGAGTCAAAGTGTGGTGTTAGGTGCATAAACTGTGTACTATTTCTAAGAATGTAGGTGTTGAGAAACACACCAGTCTTCAATATTGGATGTACATTATATGCTATGTTTTTGGACTGGCACCTTGAAATTTTGCATTAAAACAGAGCTGATGACAAAAGATTAATTGATTTGTCTCCTTTTCATTTATTTTTGGTCTTGATTTCAATAGTTTACGCCCTGTGTCTAAGTTGTGTTACTTGTTTCAATTATAGACATTGCTTTGCTCAGCACTGGAGCAATATTACTTTTGGAACAAAGCAGAACACATAATAGTTTATGGTTGTGTTAGAGTGGCAACTGTTGCCAGTTGATTCCACCTCCATCATATAAGAGAAATATAACTTCGGGCAGGGCATTAAACACCAAACGCTCGAGCTTGGGTTGAAAAGTAGAAGCTAGCAGACAAAAATCTGTAAAATTAACGGAGTACTGAAGATGACGGTAGTTAACGGAACCGAAATGCTACTCGGCCGTCAGTCCATCCTTCACAAATGTTTGTGAACACGCTACCTTGAAAACAAATTCATGGATTAAATTTTGTAAAATTTTACAAACCTGTACGCAGTGCAAGTGCTCCCAACAACATATCATATTGGTAGGTTAAATAATTTGAGTGTGCGTGTAAAACATTTTTGTCATCAGATTATGAAAGGGACCTTTAGAATGATTTAAAGATAACAAAAACAAGCTAAAAAAAAAGAATGCTTTATACCCTGTGTATTTCCATTTGGCCCAGAATGAAAGGCTGGGATAGACGGAATACATTCGTGAAGCTCGATGATCATTGACTCCAGACAGAAAGAAGGCAGAGCAGTTTTGCCTCGGGTTCAGCTAGTCAGTGAGACAAAGATGTATCAGTAAGGTTGAGGCAGAAAAAAAAAGACTTAACTAAGTACTGATATGAAGAGCTTTAGTTCCCCACTCATGCCAACACCTGTTAAATTAAGATGTCCTGGCATTTTTATAATAATTTTTATGTTTTCATGTCATTAGATATGACTTTTCAATTCATTACACCATACCAAGACCTGTCTTCCATAAGACTAGGCCTGCATAGTGACTGCATAATACAAATCTATAAGTATCGCATCTAGACCTACACACTGCTGTATCTACAGTTCTTTCACTTTCTTCCTGGCTTCTAGTTCTTCCTTAGAATAATT
Source organism: Mopalia muscosa (assembly GCA_031763545.1). Lineage (NCBI taxonomy): Eukaryota > Metazoa > Mollusca > Polyplacophora > Chitonida > Mopaliidae > Mopalia > Mopalia muscosa. Next base: position 8,502 of record JARFOD010004846.1, on the reverse strand, counting down.
TGGTACAAACCTGAAGGGTAATAATTCTGCTGATAGAAAAATTCAGAGAAGACGTTGACTCGTATAAGATAGGTTTATCGTAGCTTTAGCATATGCAATGGTGGTGTTATTGTGTGTCACTTGCCCCACATACGTCATTTCCGGTTTGTAAAGTACTGGCTTAAGGCTTAAGAAATTTGACAACTTGTTTTTCAGGCAATTCGTTTTTAAAAAATGGTGAGCACGGGATGCTTTTTTTTCCAGAAGAGGCTTTTTTCATTCTATATATATGCTTTTTTTTTTAAATTAGATGATAGTAGTGACTCGTGCTGTGTTGTAGTTTTGATGATGCGAAACTATTCGTTAACTAGGTTTCACAACAGATATGGCCCACATTGCATATTGCACCAAAGAGTTTTACTCTTTGAAGAAAATCTCTAGTGGTGGACCTGTTAGCTACTCATCATGTTTATTTATTGAGATTTTAGATCATATTTTCTTATCACCCCTGATTTGGGTTTGGAGGGAGTACTCTCAGAGCTATAGGGTAGCATGTGCCCATCTGTTTGTGATGTCTTTGTTTGACATCCTGTGATTGGATTCAAGCTCGGATACATAAGTGGAATTCATTATAACCAATCGCCAAAAGGCTATTCTGGAAAAGGATATAGACCTTTTACCCAATCACTGAAGGATATTCCCTTATCTGCATTGAGTAAGGTAAATGACCCCAAGATGTTGATATATTCTGTTTGACTAACAAACTCTTATAGTTTTCACAGCACTATTTATGTTTAGCAAATAAAAATTTACGGTATTCATCACCAAGAATGTAGGTTCATAATCACATAACACTATAGCTGGAACACAAAGCTCCGAATCTCCAAATACGGACTTAAGATGCAGTGTTGAGATTGTGAGTCCTAGTTAAAGTTGATTTATACTGTAATAAAAAGAGTTGTTGCTCTATAATGGATGTTGGTTTGATGTGCTGTCGTTAACAGGATAAGTGAATAACATGTCCAAATAAAATAAACGAGATTAAGAAGAATATTTTAATAACATTTCGGCTCCCAACTATTCAGACACTGAATTAAATGGCATCACCGCGGTTTTTACATACTGGAGAGGTTCAATGGACAAGGTGTCATGGTAACAATCAAACATACACATTTCATCCCTCCTTTGCTTAAGTGGGAAATTGGTTGCAATCCTTTTCAGTACCAGGGGGAGTAATAAATTATGAGTAGATAAAGGTCTGTTTGGTTATTTTCTCGCACCCCTATGAGTTGGAGGATACAAAAATAAATGCAATATGTGTAAAAAAAAATAAATTTAAAAAGGGACAAAATTAAAGCATATTCTAATAAAATAAACTAAATGATTGTTAAAATATAATGCAAGATGTCATAGAAACATTGCCATCTGAGGAGCAGGATGTTGAGATGTTAATTACTTTTCAGTCCATTATAATACAGAGTATTAAAACCCTGAAGGTGTTATAAGGACCTCGCCCTGCCAATATGTCTACTGGGAGGTATGGATACTTAGCTTTTAATCGACTTATAGGTATAGCTAAAAAGCTATAAACATAATATAAGGCTGGCCAACAACTTTGGACATACATTACATAACATAGATACATACACAGTAATACCAATTAAAAATTAAAAAAACATAGACAAGCCATTCTGCTTTATAAAAAGTACATTTTGTGCAAAGGTTTATTTCTGAATCCATATGAAAGTACAAATTGTTGACATTTGATGAACGAATGATTTTTACATTGAAAATAATAAAAACTATTCTTTGTCTAATTTAAATATTGTTTTAAAAAAACTTTGACTACTGGTCATTGACAAACAATAATAATTTTAAGTTTTCAACATAATTTCAGTAAAAAATGATGTACCAGAATAAATTTTAAAATAAATATTCTTATTGGCCAAGCTAAATCATAGAAACGAATTTTTTTTAAATTGTTCACGTACTCCTATGTAAACCTACTAACAATTTATTCGAAAATGCACCCCAAATTAAATTAGGTGGATTAAAATTTAAAAAAGCAACAACACAATTTTCAAACAAGTAGAATTATAAAAGCATAAAGCAAGAAAGATAGCTAATCAGATAATGGTTGAAATATCAGAAGATATTTAATTGACAGATCTAAAATGATTCAAAATACGATTGGCTGCTACATGTATGTTATGAATATATTGGTGTTTTGCACTGGGTTTTCACTTATGATTGACAGCTCTGTATTCTGACAAAAACAACCATAAAATGTGAAGTGTTTCAATACTGTTCCTCCACTGGTGAGTCAAGATTATTATTGCTACTCTCCAAATAAACTGTCATTGATCAGACACTGTTATCTACAACCTGAAGTAATGAATAAAGTATGTGATTGACTGGCTGTGAAATCCATCATGGGAAGCAGCCCTAAAAGCATAATTTCAACAGCAGCCTGAAGTAATATTTATCTCGGGCCATATTTAGGAAAAGATCTCCTCAGCAAATGCCAACATGACCCTCCTTTAAGATTTAACAAGGCCTAATTGACTAACAAAGCTCAGTACAAAGACATCATCATCATTATTCAGATGTACAGTAAGTTATTCTCCAATCAGTTATAAACTATTGGATTGTTTTAATGAATGAATGTCCAGGCGTTCCCTGTTATCTTTTCAGAATGACCTTAAAATCGTTATTTTGTAAAATAACAAAACATTTGCTGATTTTTTCAGATATATAAATGCACATTTATGAAAAATAAAGCCAAATTGCTTTTTAATACAAGCTTCAATGATTAAAAAATACAAATTAAGACAAACGCTGCAAACAGTTTGGGAAACCTTTGCTTACCCATTCAGTCTGTTTTCCCCAACCGAACAGGCCTGGATGTTGAGGAAGCCCCCTCCACACCCACCTGCCCCGCCCACCCACTATTTACTGTATGATTGACTTATGGTGAGGTTACACAGTCAAATTGGTAAACCCAATTCCCTTTATATGGTTCTGAATTAACATAAGTTGGGTCCACACATTTGTTCTTTTGCTCACGATGTTAGTTTCATGGCAAGTCACCCAAATTGAGCTCTGATGAAAACACCACAAGGCAGTCACATTACACATAGCATGACCTTAGTCTATTGCACAAAGACATTTTCTGGTAAGTGTTGAAATATATCTCTATTGGTCTAGTTATTGTGTTGTCATTTTAGATAGAATATATCCAAAATGAGAACAAAAGATGTACTCTGAATACTACAATAAGAACCAGGACACTTTCTTTACTTTGTTTTATGGAAATACTTTTACTTGTAATTTTAAACAATACCCTATAACTTCTATAATTTGGGACACTTTAATTTTGGGACAGGCCATAGAAATAACATGTAAGACCCCCTGTGGTAAAGCCTATTTCTCTGTCCCTACTGCTAGAAGTATCTAAAACTGAACAGGAAATAATCGATACTCTGAAGCACACAGGAAAGGATGCTTCACAGGAATGATTGCTTCCTTATAACCATGCTAAATAGCTTTCCAGCAGTATTACGCTGATCCACCATAAATAAAATATGTATACATAAAATATAGAGTCTATTGCCCTATTGGAAAATAAATATTAACTGCTTACTGAGGACACTACCGAAACATAATGTCCTGGCTTATCCACAGGGCTCTCCTCCAAGGAAGTTTGCAGATCTGCCTACCCGGTGTATTCCAGAGTATTTTGTACACATAATTCTGCTAAATACACACACAAATTAATATTCTGCACTAAGTTGTAACACAAAATGATAAGAAAGTACATCTAAAAAAACTAATTCTTTACACATAAATTTCTTAATGGTAGGGTAGGCGGGTCTGAGTTTGGTCTAGAGAGCAACAATTGTCCATAGGATATATTCAAATAGCTGTTGAGTCCATCACAGTCTTCAGTCAGGAATGATATGACTGTTTGTTGGATAAGGGCTTAAAGCAGTACCTATGGTTATATCACTCCCATGCGGTAAAGTGAAAACCATCCTTGATACCACTAGCTACAAACAAAGACAGGGTGAACATAATACAAAGCAATCATCAACAGATCGGCTTCATGTTGCCCCTTAGCTCTGATAGCATCAGGACAACAGGAAGCTACCTAGCAATGCTCCGTGAAAATAATACGAAATTGTTCATTACTGGTAACTTAGAATGAACATGATTAGATAATACTGTAATAGAAATCACCCCAAGGATGGGATAATAAAACGAATGAGATAGACCTTCTGTAGAGTTAATCAGTTCTTGTTGATGAGTTTGTTCACAAGCTTGATGATAGGACGAGCAAGATTTTGCTGGCTCTGTGGCCTAAGTTGTTTTTACTTAAAACAGAATCTCAGCTTACATATTTGTCTTTTGTTGCCACAGCAGACCTGACTAGACTTTGTTGTAGACAAACATTTCAAATGCAGAGAACACATGGAGTTAAGAGCCATTTGTAAGCAGTTGTCATGGTAACACTCTGTCTTCACTACTGGACATTATAATGCATCAGTTCTCATAACTAATCTCTGATCATTCCATTGATTCTCAGGTGATAGGAGTCTACCAAATCTAATGCAGCTACATACAATCAGTTAAAAATCAAACCCCAGTAAAAGTTATTCTATGGCAAGCACGCCATGATTGCTGTTACGTCAAATTTAAAATTCATCCAAGCCTCTGAACCAAAATCTTTCTTCTTTCCCTTTTTATGACTGGGGGACACAGAGTTTCTTTTACCTGAAACAACAAACAACATGATGGAATTTAGCAGTACATTAATTTACAGAACAAAAATTCAGGATGTCTTCAAGGGTGCTTCACTTATATGACGGCGGGTACTCCAACTTCTTAAATGCCTTACATAAGTAAGCCTTCCAGGGGCTGGTTGCTCGAAGTACTTATAATTAATGTGATTATATAATCTATGAGATCACATCTTGCCATGTTGAAGGGCTATCTCTAATCCGCTCTTTGCAATTTAATCTGGTATTTGTGACTTATAATTTTGAGTAACTGGTCCCACAACTACAAGAGCATTGCTGAATTTGCTGCAACATTCAATAAGATCTGTTAAGCAGTCTTCTAAAATCAAGGATAAATCTGTGACTAGGAGATAACTGCAGATAACTTACCAGTAGTTTCTGTATGACCTAGCTGATAAGCCAATGATCTGCGAGCACTTCCAGGGGTCGTTCCATAACTATTGTTACCACTTACAGTACCATCTCGATTCTTAATGGAAAATGAGCATTAATTTAATCTTCAACCATATAAATTAATTTTTAGATAAAAAAGAAAACAATCTCTGAAATGGGATTGAAACATTGTGAACAATAAACCAAGAAGTTGTTATCCATATGAATCTCCCCACTGTTCCTGCCTAAATGTGGAAAACCAAATGAAAATTCACGCGAACCGTCACCGTTCATGCAAGCTAAGACCATGTACACGTACATCGGATGTCTACAGTGTATGTACATTCTACACAAGATAGCCAAAAAAGAATTCTCATACATTCTCATTCTCATATTTTGTATGATAGAATGGCCATAATCTTAGTTTATTTAACTTAAGTATGAACCATTTCTTGCTTCACTTATGACGTAAATTTGAGGAAAAAACCCCAATTCTCCAGCCAATCAAAATCACTGTCGGTCTATGGCCTTCTTTAACTCTCTGTCCACTCATTTTGATGTTGACAGTTCACAATAAACGAAACCCAACAGCCTAAATTTGGATAACTTTGTAAAAAAAAAGTTTACATTAACTGAACCCCATGTGTCTTGATTTTCCCTGACAATGGCCGGATTAACTCTTTGCCTCGATGAATCCACTCCGATAACTTACCTCGTGCTGCTGCAACAACAACACTATATTATGACAGTTGTGTCTTGTTTAACCCACTCGCGGGGCAATCACAGGTTGGTCTAATGGTATTGAAGACTTTAAATTTGTAAATGTTTAAATTAGAAGAAAAAAATTGATATAGCAGATTTTTAGCACAAAAAAGTTCAATTTAACTTGTTTGTGAAGTCTTTGTGTTGTCCTGTCCTACATATTTTAAAAATACTTTCAGTTATATGACAAAGAATTTTGCATGTAAAATAAAAGTTTACATATGTAAAATTATTTTCAAGATATGCACATTTCTTTTCAACATATTTTAAAATTATTTTTTTTTATATATAAAAAAACCTTACTATTTTGCTCATGTAAAAAATGTTGAATAAGCTCTTATTGGACCATTTCTCAAAAAATCTGAGAAATGATTTCTTCCAACCTTAGTTCTTGCTCCGATCCTCTTAGTGTAGATTTTACAACGAATGCAAAGATGATTGGAGTTCATTTCACTGACTAAAACAATATGACATGCTGAGCAAGATTACCCTCTGTAGGCACATGCCAATGTTGAGAGAGTTAATCAGGAAGTACTCCCCCTGCAGCCTGATTACAACAACAACACATCACAGTGCATGACAGACTGCCAAAAGTCAAATAGCAACTTACACTCCCATATATTTACAGTCTAACAATGGTTGAATAACAAAATCATACCTTCTATTCTGAAAAAATGCCGATAACGGTGACAAATTAGGACTCAATTTTATATCCAGTGGCAGGCTTATTCTTATACGTTATTATACCCCCAGTGGCCACTAAAAAGTAGTCAAAACTTTCTGTCCTTCACACTTACTTTCTGGAGCATATCTCGATAACCAATATCTTTTTAACAAACTTTATATTTGCTTCAATCAGGTTATGTTTCTATAGAACACACATAATTTCCATATTGTAATCATAAAGGTCAAATGTTTATATGTGCAATATGTTTGTTTTCTAGAGTACAGTATTGTTTACTAAGTTTTGTATTTCCTTCTATCAGGCAAAGTTTTGGCATTTTGCTAATTTTACATTTCTACATCACTTATCTAATTTGAAAACTGTTCCAAGGTTAAAACTGCTTGTTGTGAATATTGATATCAAAGATTACAATAAAGGTTAAAATAAATGGGATTGGACTTTACTCTATAAAGTTTTTAAATTACGTTTTTATTACAACATGCCATGCTTAGATTTCTCAGTTGCACATATTTTAGTAACCATTAACATTTTGGCCTATATAGCCAGATAATATTACTCCACTTAGATTGACTGACCTAGTTAGAAGGATCAAAGTTTTCAAATAATTGTACTGGATAACCTTCATGAAACACATTTACTAGCTCTGTATATTATGCCAGGAAATATCCTGATTCAGTCATTTGTAATATCAGTTGGTGTGAAGGTTCTCCATTTATTGGCCTTTTTATTGTGATATTTGTGAAGTTAGTCTTTTCTGAATCAACGGTTATCATTACTGAATGAAATCAAAGATGTCACCTAATAGGTTTGTGTATGAATGTGTACAAATCTTCTATCTGAACTTTTGTGTTTTCTACTTGCATGCTAGGGGGTGGATGGAGGGAGCTGGGAGTGTCCTGTATTTGTCCTGTGAAGTATTTGTTTATTGCAAGTGGTGTAGGGGATGGTTTCGTTCACCCATTGGTCTGGCATGCCATCATGTGAGTGAAATAACCTAAAGTACAACATTAAAGCCAAATCAAACAAACAAACAATACATATCTCTATTTTGTTTAATTCATTCGTTTTGTGTCTCTTGGTGCCAGAGCAAGATTGCGATTACACTGTAGCTCTCAGAGTTAAGTTGTAAGATGAAGCTGATAATAGCATGTTGTGGTGTTTAACAATTTAGATAATCTATCTACACAATGTGTCTTCTGGCAGCTTGAATTTACGTTTTTCAACTTTTAGCTGCTTTTTTTTTTTACAAACATGTTTAGTCCCATTTCAAGTTATTGGTGAATCAACCTTAAGTATGGCATTAAACCACAACAAAAATTTTTATCAATCTATATTTCTTATGACTTCATTGAAACATTTTTATAAACATATGTCAGTGCCGGTATATTTGCAGCAGTAGGCTGGAGGGAGCTTCCTGTTGCCCTCAAAGCTATGTAACAACCAAGTCAATCTGTAAGGTATCTGTTTAGCATCTTGTTATCCCTCCTTACCATATATGTCATCTGATATAAAGTTAACTTATCTTTTCTTGATCCCATGTGGGATTGGTTTTAGGGAGATTTCTGTTCTGTTTTGACGGGTGGTTGGAGGGAGCTTCATGTTGCCCTGGTGCTCTCAGAGCTAAACAGGAACAGGAAACTGATCTTTTTGTGGGGTTTGCATTGCGTCCTGTATTTGTCCCGTCCTGTTTTTGTATGTTGCCATACACCGCCATCATGTAAGTGAAATACCCTTAAGCATGGCGTTAAACCCCCATCAATCAATCGGTTGTATTGGCTTTATTTATGTTTGTTTGTTTGTTTGATTGGAGTTTAATGTCATACTCAAAGGTATTTCACTTATATGACGACGTGCCAGCCCAATAGGTGAAGGAAACCACCCTCGACACCACTGGCAACAAACAAA
>JARFOD010004835.1:0-11673 GCA_031763545.1 Mopalia muscosa | reverse complement strand
GTTTCGCAATAAATGAAATAATATACGATAACAAAAAAGACCCGTTGGAGGTTTTTATAACAGACACACTTATACTGTATATAATAATTTATATGATGATAAAAAAGTGAACCACCTTTTGAAGACGTATGTGGGTCATTTCCATAAATAAAAAAAATTAAAAAACTTGAGTCCTCTGTATACAGCTCAAATCAATAATGGATTCCTATGTCCTGGTACATTCAAATATAACAGCAGTACCCGCTGTAGGTTTTGTTTTTAACGTTTTGCGAAATTGCGGCTTAAGTTGCAATATTCCCAGCTCTGAAAGGAGTCTAATCAGTGTGGCAGGGATCTAGTCTATGCCGGGGCCCAATCAGTGCAGACCGCGGGTAGAATAGTCTCGCATGAACCAGACCATATTCGCCTTAACCTCGACCACGGCTATAGGGTCTGGTAACATTGTATCTTTTATTTTGCAAAACGGAAATGGCCCGGTTGTCGTATAGATGCTTTTCTGATAAGTTAATTTTAAAAAAGTTTTCAAAAATTAAATCGAACCCAAAACCTATCAATTTATTTACAAATAAATTACTTTAGGTTTTATTTGTTGTAAATTAGAAAGTATTAAGTCCGATTTGAAAACAAGTGTGACCTAGATCATTATAGTAAACGGCCACGAGTCTGACGCAACCCAGAGGTAAGAGAACGTGTGCCGCGTGCTGACATAATTATGCCAAGTCTCTAATGAGTTACCCAATCAGATTCATGTAGGTGAAATCTATTTTCTTTGAATTATATAATATAGGTCAGCGACTACACAACTACGGACTGAGTACTTTCCAATTTTAGCGAATAAAACCTATAGTAATTTATTTGTAAATAAATTAATAGGTTTTGGGTTCGATTTAATTTTTGAAATCTTTTTTAAAATTAACTTAATTTTTCAGAAAAGCAACTATACGACAACCGGGCCATTTCCGTTTTGCAAAATAAAAGATACAATGTTACCAGACCCTATAGCAGTGGTCGAGGTTAAGGCGAATAGGGTCTGGTTCATGCGAGACTACGCATGAAGGTCGAAAGGTCGAAAGGTTCTTGAAGGTCGAAACCTCGAGACTGCGAAAGTGCAAAACGAAAGTGCGAAACTGCGAGGTGAAACTACAAAACTACGAAAGTAGAAACAACGAAAGCAGTCTCGCAGTTTTGCCCTGTACTTCGCGGTTTAGTGGCACACTTTCGTAGTTTTGCCTCGCAGTTTCGTGGTTTCGACTTTTCTAATCTCGCAGTTTCGCTTTTTTGTTTCGTGATTTTGTCCTTGTTTTTGATAGAGAAAACTACGAAAGCACGAGTGGCCGCATCCGGCTTCCATAGTGTTTTATATATTTTTAACATAACAAAAACAACCATGGAAATGTTGTCGACAATTGCTGGTCTTCCTCTTAAATACAGCCAATGCATATTCGTTATATAACTGAAGTTCCCAATCACGCCAAGCAAATAATCTTAGTTAGTATAGTACATTCTGACAACACATTTCCCCGGGAACGACATATGTTAATTTAGTCACCAAGATCAGGTTAACAAACGTAGCTACTTCGACATATTAGTATCTCGAGTGAAAAACTATTCAACATATGTGGAAAAGAATTTTACATATGTGAAATTCCAAGACTTATTCTAAAACAGCAGATACTTTCCTCTATTTAACTGGACTTACCTGTAACACTCTATTGTGGTTTGTTACAAGTTAACCACTGTCGACGCCTGCCTTATGCTTTCTGTCTCAAGCTAGTTCATGTTACAAAAGAAAATCTAAGTTGAAATTAATTAAGGAAATATTGATTTCAAAAAGCGTTCATAAAATTAATATTGTCAGGCATGTTGAGGTTTTTAAACTGTAATCTATATTTGTGTTAAACAATGGAGAAAAGAGAGAGATACTTACCAACATATGATATGTTACGTTGGTTTTACAATGTTGCTCTTCAGGCTTTGTTTATGGTGTGTTATTCATATTACTTGATTACACCTTGTTGCGGGTTCTGTTTTTGTACGTATTGTTATGTGATAGTGTGGCGTACGGATGGCTTTTTAGATTATTCCCCACATCCATTTTGCTGACAGGTGTAGGTGGTCCTCTACAGTCATTCTTTTGGAACGTCTGGCTAGTGTTATCTACACCCATCCTGCTGAAACGACGTCCAAGGTGGTTTCCTACACCTTTGCTTCTGACACATCTAGGTGGTTACATACACCCATCCTGATGACACGTCTCGGTGGTTCCCTACACCCATCCGGATGGCATGTACATGTAGGTGGTTACAAACACCCACTATGCTGGTGCGCCTAGGTGGACCATACACCAATCCTGCTTGGACGTCTATATGGTAATCTTTATGGTCTTCTGGCTCGTCTAGATGGCTCCTGGCTTAGTAACCCATGTATGGTATAGCACGAGAGAATTTTGACTACCATATCGCTTAAGAACACCGTTAATTGCCTAAACCGATCACATTAGGAACTTTATTTTTTGCGTGCTTACAATTGCCAATGAGGAAAAAATTACTTAATTGTTTCTTGGACCTTCAAAGACAAAGTTCCAGTTATAACTATTGAAGATCCACAATGATAGGGCTTGGAGACAATGCGCCCAACCTCGGCCCTGTATGATTTCATTTCATTTATTCACCAAAATAAATCCATATAAGAACATGGTTAAATATTATTAGGCGGGAATAAAATTTGCGCCGAAAAAACTATCATGCTATTATCTAAAATAAAAGAATAACAAAATCCCCAAATCTTAGCACATCTGGTATGCGACGATTGTGTAAAAATAGTACACTTGCGTCAAAGCAAAATTCTACATAATTGTTTGCACACGGCACTCTGATTTTATTATGATAATAATCCTGTAATAAAATACAGTACATAAACTGTTAGCTTTTGTTAAATTGAGTGTCACGTTAACCTATGCACACTGAGGTTACGTTCGTAACAGACAATCTTTGGCGGTTTTTTCATTATAAAACGTAAAACCGTAGTGTCGTCCTATAGTGACAAACGTGCTGCTCTGAATCGAAAAGAGGGTATTAACAAAAGCATAAGGTGAACTGAAGGGAGTCTATGTGCATGTTACTTTACAACGTGAGCAGTTATTACATAAACCATTGACAGAATCATATAGACTGACGTGTCCCGGATCGTTTTCACTAGAGTAGATAGAGCGTCTTTCTTCGTTCAGACTTTTTTACTCCAACTTAAGCCTGATTAATCCAATATTTCATTATAACGTACATTTATTTATTCATTGAATCTTAAGTTAAGGAACCCAACCACGAACATCACTAATAAATATGACACGAAGTCTGGATGCTTACCGGTTGATTACGTCATCGATAAATCATCCCCGTGCCTTGTCGGTATTGTCAGTTTATGTGAAAACAGATATATTCTTAGCTCGATGACGTTTTCTTGGATAAACGGTTAAAAATATTTGAATTTTACAGTCATGATCATGAGAATTTACCAGGCATAGCAAAGCAGCATAAAAAATAGATAACACATGAAATTGTATAAAAGCAAATATAATTTGTCAAAGATTCAGTTAGGTCCTAAGTATATATTGAAATGACTCCTAGACTGATTACGGGGTGTGTTATCTTAGTGATAAGTCAGACTGAGGCGTTTATTGTATTAATGGGGGCGATTCCTAACGGTAATAATGTGCCCCATCCCTGCCGCTCCGGAATCTGGCCGGGGGTAGGCCATTTAGTACCAGCCGGTGGAGGTCTACAGAACAAATTTGGAACTGTAAGTATTTGACGAGCATGGTTGGTGAATTGTTATAACAATAGCAATCTACTCTCCAATAATCTCACCGCTCTTTGCCCACCTAATATGTCGAGAAGCTTTTATAAAGACCGTAGGATAAGTGTCATGAAGCTTTATGAAAACTTGAACATAGGCTTTAAGAAACTTTATAAATACTTCAAAGCAAATGTAAGGAAGCTTTATAAAGTGTTTAAAACAAGTGCCATGAAGCTTGATAAAGACGTTTTAACGTGTTTACGCTTTTACAAGATTTGCAAGGAGATACATAAACGTATATAACAAATTTTATAAAAACAAAGAATATGTCACGGCGGTTCATTAACACTTTTTAGCACATCACATTTCTTGGAGCTTTATAAATAATGTATATAGGTAAATACAATAAGGTACATTTGACAATTATATGACAATTACTTGAAGCTCTGTCTCGACTGTATGACAACATTGGGTATATGGTCATTTCATTAACTCCTCAACAGATTTGATGTTGACACAATAGTATATTAACTGAAAAGTCATATTATTTCAGGATTTTGAGTTAAATGGTCTCCAATGGAGCGCGAAGTTTTGTCGTGCGGATTCAGACGGCGACGGAAGGAGCAACGGACAAGAATTAGGAGACCCAACCTGCTCCTGGAGGGTCGGTAGGAGACCGCGGCTGCCGGCTTCAGGCCATCCAGGTATAGCAAGATACATCACATTTTGTCCCGACATCATGTATCGCCTATTATTTATGATCTGGTTGTTTATAACCTGATTGTGACATACGCCCTGAATGAAATGTATTATTGCCTGCCTCTGATTTATTACCTGGCAGTGATTTATGACCTGACTTTCGTCTTCTTGGTCTGATTTAGAGTTCTGTCCTGATTCAGATTTTTGGCATGATTGTAGTACATCGTCTAATTTTGATTTATGGTCTCTTGATTCGGATTTATGAAAGGATTCAAGTTCATGTATTGTCTGATTTCGATTTATGGTCTGATTCGGATTTATAGCATGTTTGACTGTGGTAATGCTCTAATTTTGATTTATGACCTGACTGGTCATGATCTGATTTTGATTTATGACATGACTGTGGTACATATCTGATATTGATTTCTGCCTGATCCGGATTCATGGTATCATTGTTGTAAACTGAGTTTGAATTATTGACTGAATGTTATTTATGGCCTGATTTAGATGTATGGTCTGATGGTGATTTATTGCATTAAATTGTTCATCTTACTATGCTTTACATTTAATTTTAAATTGTTAGCCTAGTGTTTTCAGAAGACACTTATGAACATGAAAATCAAATAAAAAGCTAAAAAAAATTAAAATTGTGGCCCTATGAGTTTTGAGTTTGATCAATAAATATTGAGTCTCATTTGCTATCACTTTCATCTGTAAGCTAATTCCTATTATGTGTCAATAAACACAAATGATACGAGGATTGGGGCTGTAAACGCCAACACTTTACTATTAAGTAAATGAAAGTTTGGCTCCCAGTGCACAACTTCACCCTCTGTGTCTTTTTCTTTGTTGTATATAGGTGTATGTGAGCCAGTCAACTCGTTTCGATGTCGGAACCAGATCTCTCCGTGCAATAGAAAGACGCTCGGTTAACTCTTTGTTAACTTATTCGGGAATTTCCTTGGATTATGTTTTAAACACCATTTTCTGTACAGATCACTAAATAAAGTCCCTAATAATAATTTTGAAATCGGCTTTTAATTGGTTCGTGACAAAACCAGTACCGGCTTTTTATCTGGGATTACAATATAAAATATATCGTAATCATATGTTTCAGTTTACCAGAAAACAGACTTCCTGTTTAAACATGTAAGAGATTATCAACTCGGCAACATGGTGTCCATTTGCTGAAGCTTATCTTCTCCGTATTACTATACGATGAAACTGTTTTTGCGACTTACAATTGTTAAAAATCTAATTGCTCTGTCTGAGATACCTGCTCGGTATTTATTAAGAATAAAATTGAGCAAACTTCTTTATATACGTCATCTGGAGAACTTTGGGATAACTACGAGTTATTATTCAGTCAAATGTTTGTTTGGTATTTATCAGGTTATGTCAGTAATATGACGGCATGCCAGTCCAATAAGTGAAAAAATCCAAGAAGGTGCACTATTGGTTGTATTATCATTCATTTTAGGTCAAACATCACGTGACTCTAAAGATAAGACTGTACGAGAAAAGTCAATCGTGCACCTTACTCCCAAACTACAGATACATAACCAACAGATCAGCTTCATGGTGCTCTCTGCCAACCGTGGACTTCAATCTAAAAGCCCTCTGGCTAACGACAGTTTGTTTGAAGAGTAACAATGCTATCTTTACTTAGCACTGGCGGTATATTAACTTTCCAGCATTATGGTAACGCTTCACATCTTGGTTGTGTTAGTATCAACTATTGTTGGAGTGTTAATGTGAATAAAATAAAATTTGTAAGAATCTTAAAAAAAAAAAAAAAACCGGATGTGTCCGGCGGGTGTCCGGCACCGTTGTCTTGATCTGGTATTTTACCAGAATTGGGAATCATAAGGAACGAAACGGTCCTTTGATATAAAAGGATAAATAAATGGAACAGTTGATGTAAGGGTCCCATAAAGGGCCAAAAAGAGTGACATTCGAGCCATATTTGTCTAAGAGTGTATCACTACGTAAAATTGCCCTACTTTCTCACAAATCATTTATACGACGGCCTAGGTTTCAATCTTATTGGATTTAATATCTTATGTAGTGTAATTACTTCTTTGAAATTCCCACTACTGTATAATGCGATTTACTTCAAACCCCGTCCAAATCGTTTGCGATCAAGCCGGTTCTTCCAACGGGCTGAGATTATCAAGATCAACCAAATAATGTGCTGACTGGAGAGTGTCTACATTCTAGTATATAGATACGGAAGGCAGTGGAGTATATTGGCGGAGTAATACAAAGCTAAGTGACCATGCACAGAACGACCATCCATCTGGACGTCTTGACCAAGATTCACTGCAATTCCAGTACACTGTAAACGTGCGTGTACACAGTATGTGGTGAAAGTGCCACCAAAGCCTTATGTAAGCAGCGTTTGCGCTGCTTTGAAAAGTCTCTAAAATTGGCATGACGACCGGAAGACCGCATGAAAATATCCAAAGCGAATTTAAGAAACCGGCCAGAAGTGTGTTCCTATCACACGGTTTCGTTGCGCCTGGAGTGGCTGCCCTACCTTGTTATTTTCTTGCACTTTTCCGGTCGGTCATGCAAATTTAAGATACTTTTCAAAGCAGCAAACGTTGCTTACATAATCGTAGTAGAGTGTGTATGGGGCCTTGCTAGTGGAGATTGCTTATCTCACTCTATGGTCGGTGTCTGGCAACGGGCTTACTGTAAATTGTTGTTATTCCTGATGATGGTTTAATTGTTGTAGCCAATGAATTTCATTTTATCATTGTATCAAATGAAAATGACTTAATTTTCGTGGCTAATGCATTACACTACGTTATCACATGAAGACAATTTCACTATATTGTCGTAGATTCTGACATTTTTAATCGTCGTAGATAGGGATCTACAAGTGAAGTGTTATATCTGTGCATTAAACTGTATTGGTGAAATAACCTTTATTCTCCTTGCTATTTTCTAATTTCATTTGTGATCGTAAATTATTGAATTTGATTTTATTGTCATAACTTATGTATTTGTATATTCATACTAAGCCAATTTCAGTAAAGCCATAGTCTGGCCTTGCATTGTTGTACAACAGACAATCACCCTTTCGATATTGACATTAAGGCATATAAATAATTTGAAGCCATGCAGTATGAGGCATATAAATAATTTAAAGCAGTTAAGTACGTGAAAATGTGTCATACACAGAAACTATTGACAGACATGTTCAAAAGGTTTTATCAGTGACCTTTCAACTCTGATTTCAAATTTAAAGAAAATTTATTGATTTCGTTTTTTCGCCAAACACTATGTGGAATTCTGTAATAGCTTTAATACAATCACTTATATATCAAACTGTATCCTATCTCCAATCAAAATAAATATATATGGTGTATAAATACTTACACACAAAAATCAGCATAAATATTGAGAACTGTGAAAAATGAGGATTTCCTTACCTAGTACGGTAACAGGGGTTGAGACCTTGGTTTATATATCAGGCTGTCTAATCGCTTAATCCTATTATTTCACGTAGGTAATCAGCCACAAACATCCCAGATTACACAGGGGAATCTGACCACCGTGAGTTAGGATATCCAGGGGACACACGTCTTACCTGAGGTTAGCATAACATACTGCACCAAAATAAACCCACTTTACAGAGGAGAAAATATCTTTAGACAAAAACAATTGAACATCTGTTAACGTGCTTATTACAAAGAAATGGATTGATTGCTTGGTTGATCAGTTAATCAATCGGTCAATCAATCGATCATAGCGTGTGTGATCGACGGATGGATTGATCAATAAATTCGTAAGATGTTGTATATGTTCTACTCGGGGCATTAAGCCCTTGTTCCGTTTAAAGTGACATTCTAGTGGTTATGAGGCGGTTTGGAAATTAACGTTTCCTTTCTGCCATTTAAGTGGGTACACTGACTCGCCTCGCGATAATTGTCTAATACCTTAGACCGTCGAGTATCGGCCTTCTCGTCTTACATGGTGATTGAGCTTTCTATAATAGAGTTCTGAAGATCAATGTCCTCACATTAAAACAGCACTTTTAGAATGGGACATTGTCGTGCGAACTTTTCCTTCATCAAACTCCCATCTCGATCGATCAGCCTGCGTCTTCTTAGTTAACTAGTATTGAGTCGGATTTCAAACTAGAACATTTAAAAATAGATTAATACAGCAGGAACAAAGATTTTCTAATTCCAATTTTGATTTGTAGCTTTATTTCTTCTCTCATTATTAACGCTAATCGTCCTGGACACGGGAGTCCGCCTGTAGGAATGTCAAACATTGTAAAGTTGCGTTGAAGATAACAAACATCTAGGATAATGTTTAGAAGTAATGGATAGGGTTTCAGTCCCCGGTTCTGTGTGAGACAAATTGATAGGCATGGGTTAGGATAAATCAGCCTTCAAATTAGTATTTAAAAAATATAGAGATTAACCAATGAGTATGTCTGTTGAAGAGACCGAGGGATACAAGCTGTCTGATACAGAAAGATATTTCGTCTTAATCGGTAGATCCTTTAGTTTTCTCTTGTATGCTAAAATGGACCTGAGAGAGGTGTAGACACTTTAGGTACAAGATGTTGATATTCCTGTAAACCGAGACAAGTAAAATGGTATCATTATTTTTTAGACCCTTTACCTGGATTCCAATTGAAACCCATTGGATACAAAGTTTGAAAAGTTTGAATCCAAAAAAGCCTCTTTTCCAAAGCGTTTCTGTTTGGTTTCTTCTTCAGGGGAAACAACTTGTGTTTTTTTAATCGGCATGATTTCAAAATGATCTTTCAACCAAATGATCAGGTAGAGAGAAATTTGTTGCTAGAGCGAATCATTCAGCTATTGGTTTAACATAATGAAGCTCAAATGATTGTTGGCTCTTAGCCAAAGGGGGTTTTGGTATCACCAACATGTTGTTTCAGACACTTCTTACAAGTTATAAGGTGTACTACATTTTCTAGGTCCCAATTCAAACTGTCTACCAAATAATTAACATTTCTAGTTTACTGTCCAGCAAAGGGTGCCTTATCTGGTATGTGATTATCTAGTTTACATCTCGCCTTTGTACATTTGAGGACCTGCCTGACACTGTTACAGGGCGATTGTGTTATTTTCTTGTCGGAGCTGAATACCTTCGTCTTACTATAATTTGGTGTTATTATAACTTGGTCTTATTATTACTGGTCAGTTAATATAATAAAGGCCTTAAAATCAACAGATCAAGCCTGATTGAAGGTAACAAGCGTACTACCATTGTATAATAAAATAACTTACTTTTCAGACAGCAGTATATCCAGGAATTTATTAAAGGGATCAGCAGGTGGTGAACTTTCCCAGCAATATCAAAGAGGCTCCATCAAAGTCAGGGAAGTTGGAAAACTACTTGGGGGCTATTTGGAGCAATGCCATTATATAAGGTTTTTTTTACTAGTCTTCCACGGGTCACAAATAAATAAACAACTTCATGAACATTCACATTCCTGTTTATTGGGTCCAGATTAACTCTTAGAACTAATATTTCATTGTTGACCTCTGAAAGTGAAGGAGCACGGAAAACCATCTGAGCTAGTTCGAGCTTCAGTCCCATTATAGAGAAAGGTCTTGTTTTGTACTAACCAAAAACATATTATTAAAAAGTTAACTGTGCTCAAAAACATTTACTTTTCTGTTATCTAAATGAATATTATCATTCATTCTTTCGAAGTATGTCCATTATATCGCTTTGTTCTTTTAAAAGTTATAAACTAAGTGTTTTGATGCTAATCTAAAACATATAGACTTTGCCATGAATATGGTACGTAAATAAAACTCACAAGCCGGTTTCTGTGATCTTATATAAATTGGGAAGAGCCTGGAGAATATAATGTTTCGTTTATTCATATATCTGCCAATGGTGTATCTATTTAATATACCAGAATGTTACGAACATTAATCTAAATTGATCAATTGAATTCGTATGGAAAATGAACATTGTTAACGTACTTGTCTATGATACTCTTTTATCTGTAGCAAATAACAAAACTGAGCTGTTGGCCTTGGTATTAGTAGTAGTTAACATCTCGAGAAGCTTTCACAGCCAGGGAGAGCCCATGGTGTTTCAATCTGCATAACGAAATATGCAGGAAATACACATATTTTTTTTTATTCCCCTTCATTCCTTTGTCAAACATCGTCAAATATCTGGTGAATTTATTAAGAGAAAATAAAGTAATATGTTAAAATCCTAAACCTTGTTTTCCCCCGGTTATTCCGTATTCCGAAGTAAGCTAGCATATATTTTATCTGCGTATCAACTAATTGCGAATCTTCTTTATTTAACAGGCGTTGAATCGATACCTGGAGTCACCGGATAAAACGTTACCCTTCATATACGTCGTAAAATACATTGTATATCAACAAGTTATGGACGTAACACGTTGAATTTGTTTTGCGCAATTAAACAATTTTTCATAAAATATGATGTATGTCTCCGCAAGTAACATACATCAGCAAAACTCTTGGGCATCAGCAAATGTAATCATTCATGTAAATGTGATATCCAACAAGCATACCCACTGCTTGTACTACGTGGCCATACAATACAAAACCGGTACGGCATGGGATTAGATTAATTGGTATCTAGCATAAGTAAAACAGAAAAAAGTATATGGCATAAACAAATAATAATGTAGTTTCCGTCATCAGTAATAAAATATTATTGGCATGTACAGAATAAAAAATAGTATACGACATCAACAAAAGAGACAATAATATCTGGCACCAGGAAAAGAGAAAATAGTATACAGCATCAGCAAAAGTAATAATAAAATCTGGCACCAGGAAAAGAAAAATAGTATACAGCATCAGAAAAAGTAATAATAATATCAGGCACCAGGAAAAGAGAAAATAGTATACAGCATCAGCAAAAGTAACAATAATATCTGGCACCAGGGAAAGAGAAAATAGTATACTATTGTTTCCGTGTTGAAACTAGACTCTGGCACCACGAAAAATTATTATTGCATCAGCAAAAGAGACAATAATATCTGGCACAAGGAAAATAGAAAATAATATATGGCATCAGCTAAGAGAAAATAGTATACGGTATCAGCAGAATAGATTGATTGATTGATTGGTGTTTAACGTCGTACTCAATGGTATTTCACTTATATGACGACGGACACAAATACAGAACATCACA
>JARFOD010004824.1:0-11673 GCA_031763545.1 Mopalia muscosa | reverse complement strand
ATTAATGTATTGTATTACACACAAAAAGTTTTACTTATTTATAGAATATGGTTTTTGGGTGGTCTTCCCCTTTAATAAACCGGTGAATGAAATAAGCCGATTCAAGACAACAGGAGCAACTATACAGGAGTCCAAAATACTGGCGCAAGAAACTTTAATAAATATGTATGATCAATAGCAGGCGTTGTGTTCTCAGTTTAACATATGTCCAAATCCCGTTGTTTTACTATTTCTAGGAGGCTCAGTTTGTAACGATCAAGTACCATTTAGCTTTTCAACACAGACGGACTGTGCGCAAGGCATGGAGGTAAGGCGTCGACGGTTTTTATCAAATGTTGGAGAGCGAATATGTTTGAAAAAAACTATCAAAACAAATACACGTGACCGTTGTGTGATAAAGCGTCGAAAATAGGCCAGGTTCCCGCCATTTTTTTTATGTTTGCTACCAATAGAAATCCAGCATTTGGGGCTTGGTCAGAATACAACTCAGGAGCATTCTGTAGCATAGTCTCTCTCTAGGAGTCTACATAATTATAGAGATACCATGTGTTAGGATGATACCGTCTGTTCTATAGATTGTGTTTGCTTGATTGGGGTATTTCACATATATGACGACAGATTGTCCACTTCACACTGTTCTTTTCCTAATTACGATGGAAAACCGGGAGTACACGTCATAAAAATCACGCAATTGCCGGAGCCACATCGTGTGACTCATTCACAAACGTGAGGGTTGGAAGACGGACTCTACTCTGTGTACAGTGCATCGAAGTGCGACTAGTAAGCGCGCTTGTTAACTATTAAGCCACTCTTCAGTTTCGTTGAAATGTCGGAACAAGGCATGCGCATCACAAAGACTTCTGTGGTAGATCGAATGAAGACAGGTGGCTACAAGTGGCTACAAGTTAGATTAAAGTGTTTGGGCCTTACCCAGGGGGCACTCGTCACCGCAATTACTGTATTAACCTTGGGATATTAGAAACCTCTAGCATGTTATCTGAGTAATTACTGGTGGTAGACTGTGGAAGTGGTAGAACCCCGAGAAAACCACATAAATACCACGTGACCAGAAACCAAGTGAAAACCATGTGAATACCACGTGGTTATTTTATTATGACTGGAACCACCGTAAAAAACATGTGAATACCACGTGATTAATTTGTCGTAAATTATATCACCAGAAACCATGTGGATGTGGATACCACGTGTTTAATTCGTCATGAATAAAACTACACTTAAACTTGTGAATATAACGTGATGAATGTAGCGTGAATAGAACTGCCATACAATCATGTGATTACCACGTGAATAATATTTCGTGAACGTTACTAACGTTTAACCGCGTGAATAACACATGGTTATTTTAATATGCAGGTATCGTTTACCTGCGTTGCCCGCGCAAGGCTGGTTCACAATACCTACACATTTAGTTACACATTTTCCGATCGTATTGAATTAATTCGCCTTGGAAACATACCGTGTTATAGACGTGAATAATACTTGTATACAGCCCACGGAAAAAGCACGTGTTCAATATGTGCACAATACTTGTGTATATCACGTGGAAATTGCACAGGCTTAAGATAAGTAAAATCCATGTGTATATCACGTGGATAGATCATTTTTTTTTGGTATAAATCGCGTTAGACATTCCTGGAAATTTTCGACATGATTATTTTCAGATGCCACAGATTATCCACATATTTACCACATGGACAAATCTCGTCTTTTCCACGTGATGTCCATCAGTTTTGCCCGTTGGGCAATGAACTGAGAACTTCCTGTGCCAATTATAGGGTGGTTTTATAAAAATACTTGTGAATACATACAGTCACTGATGGAATTGTCAACTTCAATTGAATTGGGTTTTTTTTTTTCGTCTGATTTTTGGGATACCACTTTCTCAGTTTGAACAGATTCGAGTCGAAAAAATTTTGCAGGTTGATATCCGTCCGAGAATCGAGCACACAGCTCTTAATTAAACACCGAATCGCCAGTAGAAATTCATTGAATGGACATATTAGGTGACCTTCAACAAACAGTGGCACATGTCAATATAAAAATTCAAAGCTGTTAAAACTCGTTGATAATAACAACTGGAAATCATACATAACTTACCTCAGACACCGGGTAATATTATTTAATTTCATTCAATATGGTAGGATCTTTTAAGATAGCTGGTTAGTTCGGGGGTTTGTCCACAGAGATGGGTATTGGGTTGGAATTTCTATTTTCAACGCGATGGTGAATCACTTGCCAATGTTAAACAAAACTAAGTGTTGATGAATGGTCTTAAATGTATAGAATTCACTTTAACACACTTCAATTGGTATATGGTGTGACTGGCAGATAATTTATTATTTACATCTAGCAAAAATTTCGTCATTTCGCTTCGCATAATCGACACGCGCCTTACCTGGCCTATGCACGCCGATAAATTCTGAGAGAATGAATGACTATTATTTGCTTCCGTAGTTGGACATCAGATCATGCAGTTTAGTCGTTGAGGGGATAATAATTACTTAGTACGCTATGCTTAACAAAGCCAACGCCGTAAGACTGATACGAAACTTTATCTTCTAGGGATTCCGACGTAGAGCTGTGATTTGACACGCGCGGTCTGTCGCTGGAATCCGCGAATGTCAATGCGCAAGGAAGTGTATCTCGAGATACCACGCAGTCTTTTCCGGAGAGTACCTTAATTGGCGCCTACAAACTGGATTGAGAGGAAGCAATTTTCTCTTGCTTACTTTATGTTTACCTCTTTAAAATATGTTGCTTGTCCTATGTACAGCACAGTATCTTTCGTACGACAAAAGGAACTTGACATCCCACGATGAGATTTGTCATTGGAATATGTTTTTGAGAAGAAGTCTGTGAAACAAACACTTTATATGGCTGATTTCTGAAGCGGAAACGAGACCATCACCACGTTAGGGTCCAACAGATGCAAGGTGAGGCAGTTTACTCTTATAATCGGGCTTTTTACCTTAACTAAATTTACCTTTGTCGCAAGTCTTAGTAAAAGATTTGGCTATTGAAAAGACAATTATCGAAAATTTAAGTGATTTAATATATAGGCTAGTATTACCACTGTATGTATTGAAGACGAATGGGACCCAGATTATTTTTACTTTTATTATTATTATTTTTTTTTAATGTTTCATACAATGTTTTCCATTTCATACAATACACACGATAGTTTCATTAACTTGGTTAATATATATGGTATAGTATAACTACACAAACACGCACACGCACACACGCACACGCACATGTACTCGCCCTCCTTAGTAAAAAAATCGACTGAAATACGATCGAATAGAGCCTTTAAACATCCGATAAGAAATAATACAAACATAGTGTCGGTGGTTACAGATGTCCTGTCCTCTTGTCATTAATTGTCGGTATCACGACTAGACCACATTTTACCACATCCAACATTCTTCAATATTGATTTTGCTCACGCAGAGATAGTTCTGTGAACTTTAGTGGATGCGTGTGAATAATAGCCGCCTATGGATCACTGCCTCGTGGAAATGTTTTAAAATGTGAAACACAGACATCACGAACTATCTAATCTAAGTTTAATTTAATAAACCCATTCCTGTATTTGTGTCAATGTTTGCTAAATTGCTGTAATCAGTTTCACTTATTGTGATAAAGTATTTTTGTGTTGAATTTCCTGACTGATTTGCATTATTTATCTTCTCACACCAGTACCTCGTTCTGGCAAAACGGGTGTTCCGGTAATTAACCAAACCATAAGGGCTTATAGTTAATCAATTAATCTATTGTAATACCTAATTATTCCTTTTAGTTAATGATTGAACTCACTAGCGTGCTAGCTATTGACACTGAAGTAATAAGGATGGTCAACTATTTTATTCGCTACTTGTGGAGTGGAATGGGGGATGAATTTCTGCACACGACCTCGAACTGCCTGTTACCTATCGACAAGAGGCCATAGTTTACATAAGAGCTTAGCCTTCTTAGACCTCATTAAAAGAAGCCTTAGATTTATCAGTACTGGAATAGTATGGATGTTTTTAAACGCCATCCTGACAAACTATTTAATTGAACCTGGTCACCTTACCTTTGTATCATATATACTTCCACTGGAGGTTCAACAAAATGACATCAGGAGGCTGTGCTCATTAAGCATCATTCTCCCAGAGCTTTATGATGTCATTGGGCTCACATAGCTAGGTGACATCATGACTCTGATCTGCTGTGAATTTATTGTTTGAAATGTTGTCGTTGGTTTGTCTTGTAATTGTTTGTTACCAGTGACTTCGAGGGTGCTTCCTGTCACCCACTAGGGTATCAAAGTTCACTATGCGACGGTTTTTATCCAATTAATGGTTGTATGAAAGGGTTTCAAGCGCGGATCTCCGAAAGCTGAACCAGTCGTATTATCGTGAGAGTTTATTTAGTGGACGAGACTTGAGACAATTCTCTTACGCCATGGCATAATTCCCGCCAATAGTTTGGGTGAAATTTGCCACGGAAAGGCGAAGGAAAGAAGTTCAAAACAAGATGGTATCTTAGAGATTATCTCTCGAAGTATGAAGTAGAATCGATTATATTTTAGAATAAAACTGAAGCACTGTACTTGCACATACTCGACGCCCACTGCCACATACGACAACCCCGCCACATCCCCTTCAACACCACCATTCAACCCTAACCATATACCTCCAAGCAGTTTGCTTTTCTGTCGATACAAAAGTTCAATTAAAACTTTTGTAGGACAAAGAAAACAGAAAGGTTGGACGGTTTCTATTCCAAAAAAGAACATATATTTTGATGATCTTCATTGTCAGAACCACAACTGTTAATTAAATCTGATATTGACATTTGCAGTTGGTTCCATAGTATTAAGAAGCAAGTATAGAATCACAACAATTGTTATTACACTTACAATTTGGCTCCATTTAGATTAGCGCTGTTGCCAATCTGGGGCCAATTCCTCGAAGTACTATTAAACTTAATCCAGTATTAGATGATGTCACCCTCTATTTCTAAACTGCTATATACGATTTCAATCGGGTGTTTGCGACTAATAATATTTTGAGTAACTGTACACAGGTTCGCTGACAATATCTTCAGATACCTTCGTCGAGTTGAGTCACTGATTTGAATGAACCGTCGCCACTCTTCCTACATGATATAGGTATAATCGGGTTGTTGATCATAAACCACGACTGTCGTCAATTGAGCGGTTATTATTCCTTGATACACTGAGACTAAATAATGGTATCGTATACCTGTAATGTAATGCAGTTCCTTTTAAAGCTGTAAAAAAACTTAAATTATTATTAAATCCTTATTCTGTTTGTTGAAATCCACTTCGTACCGCAACATATTTTGTATGTAGCTGAACGAGAACTCCAACACGAGAATGACTTTGATGAGCTTCATTGCGCCTGTTCATTTCAAAGTTTAGATTTTCAGTTTCAGAAAAACCCGGTTATACTGGTTTGTTATACAATTTGACCTTTTTCTGGTCTTAAATTTACTAGACAGTCAGAATATAGTTACAGTTTAAACAAAACAAAAAAACACATTATTGTCGAGTTGTCTGTGTCTGTAGGACGATCATTGTCATTATACAGTTGATTAATCGGTTTCTAAATCGGTACTAAAATTAATTTCACTAATGTGTCACTTTCTGTTAGTTGGAAATCTGAAAGAGCAAGCTGGCGAACATAGCCTCAATTTCAACAAAACGGTAAAAAGAAACTGATTTAGAGTCGGCTAGCGTCGCCCAATGTCGGTGGTATTCATGGTCGAGGATTGTGTCAATAGATTATGTTTGAGCTAGGGTTAATTCCTCATGTGTGTGTTTATGGGTAGCATGGTCTTAATTCATTAATCCATTTATTCACCCGATGTTAGATCAACAAGATTAAACACATTTTACAGATCACTGGCCAGCATAATTGTGGGAGGAAACTGTAGTAAATTTACCCAGAAAACCGTCGAGCTTTCTTCTGCTGGCCGCTGGCTGCTAGCATACCCACAA
The DNA here is from genome assembly GCA_031763545.1 of Mopalia muscosa. Classification (NCBI taxonomy): domain Eukaryota; kingdom Metazoa; phylum Mollusca; class Polyplacophora; order Chitonida; family Mopaliidae; genus Mopalia; species Mopalia muscosa. The sequence continues at coordinate 5,645 of JARFOD010004824.1, read as the reverse complement.
CCAAACAGTCTGTGGAATCGCACCAGTGACATAAGAAATGCAGGAAATGTGTGTCAGAAGCATACATTCACTAGAGCGTAGGCCTACACTCTAGACCACTCTGTCACAGAGGCCTCGAGTTAATTAACTTAATTTGGGCAGTTTCTGATTAACTTACACAGGTGTTTCTGTTGTAATCTGAGCTCTATAGGGCCATTATTTCGCTTGCAATCAGAACCAAGAGCCTGTCTGTTTCAGCGGCATTGAATTACAATTCATCAGCAAAGTATTCATTTTGGACGAAATATCAATCTACCTAATTTACTGACCTCTGACCTGGTGGGTGACTTATTAAAACGCAGACACTGGCGCATGTCCATAATAGATAAAAGCAAAGAATTCATGGGTTTACAGTTCCGAGAATAAGTCTTGCCTACTTCCGTTTGAACGCAACCAACGCTATACCTGGTAAACTATTTGCCAATTATGGTTAATTGAAGCCATTGTTTTGAGTTCAAAGCGAGACCACTTCCGGTTGGAAAGAAACATTACCATATATGACAATCTGTAAACACATGTATATTTCTTTCCACGTTTTCAGGTCTTCTGGCATCTACTGTATAAAATGGGAGCTTTCGACAACTGCACTTGTTCGCCAAATACATCACTCCTTGTGGATATGGATCTAACGGATCTGTACGAATTAGCTCGGTCTCCCCTAAGCCCGACCGGTTATTTAATGTCTTCCATTTATCTAACAATAATAGGTAAGTTAACTAATCCATAAGCTATAGCTACGATATTATGTTTTATAGATGACACCCTGTCTTAAGGCAGTATGTCTTATATTGGCACCGGAGGAATATGGAGCAATATTCCAACACAATGGAACATTTCAAACAATGTGTGTACCTTGTTATTTCTGTTGAAGTCATATAAGTCAATAATTCGATCAATCAATCAATCATTCAATAAAATATATATGGCAGAACTTCCTATTCAGTTTCAACGCAATTTTGTGGAGACTTTAAGGCAGGGCAGTAGCTCACGCAAACTTCCAACGATTTCATAAGTGGCTGTTGGGTCGCGTCTTAGTGGTCGTTGGTTGGGACACGTGTCTGATTGTGCTTTTTCGACTTCTTCTTGCCTTGGAAAAAAACATTCCTGTCTCAATTTGTTGGTTTATTTGTACTTCTCTGACCAGTATTTGTCAGCAGAGTAGCCAGCGAAGATTTCCAATGATGCAGTTTCACAGAAATTGCTTCACCAGTCATCAGTGAACCATTGCGTTACACTAGTGTTTGCGGTTAACACAGAGAAAGGAAGGTAATTGTGGTTGCCTACGTCGGCATTAGAACGACTCCATTAATATACATGGTTTCACCGCAGAACGGCCATGAGTCTAATCCTAGTAGAGGTTGTAATCTTCACCGCGTATTGAGTAATTACAAATTTCAATAAATGTGAACTATAATTAGTAAGAATCAGATCTCGATTACCAGCCATTGTGTATGGCTGCCTTACTGGATACAAAGCAATTTCTCATCGACAGGTTATATACATGTGCAACCACCTCTCTGGCGACTTCTCTTCGTGCTTAATGGGGCTCGTTTGTTTCGTTATCCAGAACATGTTTCACAGCAAAAAACAGCAATTTTATAAACAGGAACATTTATCATTAACTGTATTTTCTGTACTGTTTGGCTACCCAGCTCCTTAACTTAAAGCTAAATAGCGATCCCTGCTGCTGCCATACATATTCTTTTACTCATCCCAACAGGCAAAGATTACTGTTCTATGGTCATGTTTGTGTATAATCTCCTGGAGATGACATTTGTACAGATAGCCCGAATTAGTATATCTCTGATTGCAGGTTGCTTGGCTCTGTTACTGTATGATTTAATACTCACAAAAACAAACTCAAATGAAATTACGCTTCATATTAGACAAATCGAAAAGGGAATATAATATTTATCAAGTGTTCAAAAGATAGAAAACACTAATAAGAAGGTCATAGATAAGTTATACACTATCTATCAAGTAGATATATACATGACATTATATACATTTTATATATTACATTTCTGTGTGGAATTCCACGTCTTCGGCTTATATATAGCCAACAATATATTGGTGCTACCCCCCCCCCCCCCCCTTCACCCCTCACACCGCGTCCACTCTTATTTTAGTTAATGGTGGACGCAGTGTGTGTGTTTGTGTGTGTGGGTGTGGGTGGTTACGGATTTTATTGATATATTTTTATGACATAAAAATAAGCCATGCAGCCATTCTTATCGAAAATATAACAGTGTAAAAAAGAAAACTATGCAAATATGAAATAAAAGTAGTGGTATCTTTTTGATGCATGATAATTATGTATCAATTTATTTCAGTTACATGACTAAAAGTTTTTAAAAAAACTTATATTGACTTACTTTGTTTTGCTTTACTTTAATATCTAAAAATATTGATACCATCAGCACAAAACTATTTACTGGTGTCGTTATGATGATATGCAGGTTAGGTTCCCTGTAATAATTTCTCATTAGCATACATTTGTCAAAGCATTCTAATAAATAATAGAATTAGATAACATACTTTTAGGTATGGTTTGTGTGAGACTGTGTTTTGATTTGAATACGGTATGGTGTATGTTTATTCAATTGCTTGTTCATAATTCCGTACATCTCTGTTTGTAGGTTGCCTGGCAACAGTCGGAAATAGCTGTGTTATATATGTCATCATACGTTCGCCAAAGTTCCGGTCAAAGCCGCACAACATGCTGTTGCTGAATATGGCGATCGCCGACGCTTGTATCTCTATATTTGGTTACCCATTCACGACAGCATCCGGCTATGCTCGTAGATGGCTGTTCGGAAAAGTTGGATGTACCATATGTGGCTTTGCCTGTTTCACCTTTGCCCAGACGTCCATGAACACTTTAGCCGTGGTGGGGCTGTATCGTTTCTATATAGTATGCAAACCGCGTGAGTGTCAATTAATATTATTTCAAAGGTAACTTAGCATCAAAAATAAATCGACTTTAACACATTAAAATAATAAAATTGGATTCAATTAATTTCAGATGGTTTTTTTTCTTGTTTGAGTGGCATTTAAGAGCTGTGTAAATTACAAAGACATGACGACTGATATGGATTTTCAACTTTTGGATATAACTCGTCATTCTACTGTTACATCGTGTCATTTTAATATTACATCGTGTCATTCCAACGTAACCATAACGTCAGTTTTCTAAACAAGTTATAGACTGTTGTTTTACCATTTAAAGTATATTTTGTTGAGATTTGTAACCATTGCTTGAAAACGATCTTAGTATCTAGATCGAAATGTTGCTGACCAATATATCCAAAAGTTGAAAATCCATCTCAGTCGTCATGTCTTTGTACCTTAAATAACGTTACATCAGCGACGCTGTATGTTGTCTTGGGGCACTGCAATCGACGCCACAAAGCTATACCTTGCGTAACAATTAACGCTTATTCTGACGTTGTAATAGATAAGCGTCGTCTTGACAACGTTTAGACAAACAATTTATAATGCATCACAGCGAAAGTCCCGCAACTATGTTCTCCTAGGATTTGGAAAAAGCATCGGTGATACATCACATGCCCAGGAAATTGTTATCCAGAAAGTGGTGTGAATAAATGGAGCAGTACTGGCCAGAATTTTTGCACTCAATGAAAAATCAACAAGTTGAGGTAAAAGGTTTTTCCAAATTCGTTCCTTCGTATAAACTAAAATTTCCACAATCAAAGCCACAATAGGCCTACCTTACTTTCTCTTAAATTTTTAGTAACGACTACTAATTTGATTTAAAAAAAGAAAGGCAAAAAGAACCAAGCAAATATAAGTGTGACCCAAATAATAAAATAATAGCATATTAAAGTTTAAATAGTAATGTTCTTATCCACTAATTGTAAATGGAGTATTCTCTTAAGACTGATCAACAACAACGACTTCCTGTTGAGGCTATAATTGATCTTGTGCTGAATCTATCGTAAATAAATATGAGTTTTGTCTTGGGGTTTCTTTCTTCTGATAAACCTCAAGCAGTTATATGTTCAAATTTTGGGGATTTTAATAGCCCTACTTCCGCATTTCCAGCATCGTTTTATTTAGAAATCTTCTAGCATAGTGTTAATCAAGATTATATTGATGTGTGTTGGCTGTTTTGTATTTGGCAATGATTAGAACCATTCTACAATAGCAGGTTTTGTGTCAGTAATGAGGCGGGAGCCATTCGATAACACCAAAGTGTGTGTATGTTTGGATGATTGGACCAATTAAACAAGAGCATTTTAAGGATATATTCCTGTGACAGTGACTGGAGCCATTCGGAAAGAAGTATGTGCATATGTGGCAATGGCCAGAGCAATTCAAAAGGAACTGCGTGCCAGGAAGACCTTTCTTGAAGCCCAAAGGAATTATTTTTGTCACATACATGAAATATCAATGATTGATTGATTAATTAATTGGTGTTTAACGCCACATCCAGCTGTATTTTAGCTAAGCTATGGCGCAAACATGTTGTCAAAACTGTTTTATCCAACGCTCTGTACCCAAAGATAAATTTCCATGAGACTGCACCCATAGCAGTAAATATCAAAAATAGAAACAAATCGACTGAAAAGTACTATATAAAATTTAATGATGTTTTTTTTTTATTATTATTTTTTTTAAATTTATTTATTTATTTATCTATTTATTTATTTATTTTTATTTTTTTGCTGTGTATTTATAAATTATGTCAGGTGTAGTTATTTACAATTATTTGTATTTATCAATGTCGTGTTTTTCGTTTTGGGGAGCCACCAGCACTATGTCTACCTCCATCCCTTCCAAGGCATCAAGGCGGTTTTCCAGAGCAACCGGCTCTGGCTCAAGGGGCCTACATGTACTTGTTGATAGATTTGGAGATAGGGATTCAACCCTATCCATGTTAATTACATTGATTGGCTGCTCAAACTGAAACTTTTGAACAGCATCCCTTGTGGCCTTAGAAGGGCGAACCTCTTGGCCAGATGTTTTTTTAGTTTTTTGTTAGATTGTCTGATTTATTATTTTGTTTTGTTTTTTGGGCGATCATCCCCAAGCTTTTAATGAGTTAAGTCCTTACCTATCAATATTCACGTCTCTTTGAATATGGGCAGGCAGCATTGTGATGGTGGTTTAGGTCAGTGTACATTGTTGTAACATTGTAGTAGTTTTGACCCATGTACATTGCTGTAACATCGTAGTAGTTTTGACAGTGTACATTGTTGTAACATTGTAGTAATTTTGACCAATGTACATTGGTGTAAGATTGTAGTCGTTTTGACCAGTGTACAGTGTTGTAACATTGCAGTAGTTTAGACCAGTGTACATTGCTGTAACATTGTAGTAGTTTTGACCAGTGTACATTGTTGTAAGATTGTAGTTTTGACCAGGGTACATTGGTGTAAGATTGTAGTCGTTTTGACCAGTGTACAGTGTTGTAACATTGCAGTAGTTTAGACCAGTGTACATTGCTGTAACATTGTAGTAGTTTTGACCAGTGTACATTGTTGTAAGATTGTAGTTTTGACCAGGGTACATTGGTGTAAGATTGTAGTCGTTTTGACCAGTGTACAGTGTTGTAACATTGCAGTAGTTTAGACCAGTGTACA
>JARFOD010004813.1:0-11673 GCA_031763545.1 Mopalia muscosa | reverse complement strand
AAATCATTGCGTGATATTTGTTAAGTTAAGATTATCCTTGTAGTCTGACTCTACAAAAACTATACAATTTTGTGATTTGACCTCTGCGACATAAACTAAAATAGTTAATTACAGGATGTTTACTATAGAAGAATTCAAATTTTGAAGATACATTTATTGTCTAGACAGAAGCTTGTGTAATTGTTGGGCACCTCGGTATGCGGCTCCTTATGGGGTCAGTCAACCAGAGCTAAGAGAATAAACTGCAAATCAACAGACTACAAGGTATATTAATCAGTAAAATATTATTGAAAAAATCTAAATTTAACAACTGTGTATTTTGAAATAAGTTTAAGAAAAACTGTAGTATTTGAAATTAAAAGGATTCCAAAATAATACTAGTGAAAGGTAACATGTATTTTTTTAGAAAACATTATATAGTTTAGTACTATTCAGAGTAAAACAATGATTTAAGAAAAGAAGGACACATGCTAGGGTAGTTAACGTTGATTCAAAAACCAATCATCAGAAGGGATTAGAGCGGCCACCATGGGGTCCATTAGATAGATAAAAACATTTTTTGGGAGAATGAAATAGTAGATTAAAAATAGGAAGATATGTAAAGATCATCTATGTAGTCAGACTCTCCAAATAACTACACAATTTTTGATTTTGACATGTGTGACATAAACTCAAAACAGTAACTTAAAAGAAGTATACTGAGAGAGGATTGCAAATTTTGAACATACAATTATAGTCTAGACAGAGGCTTGTGTAAGAGTAGGGCACCTGGGTGTGTGGCCCCATATAGGGTCAATCAACCAGAGCTTAGGTAAAAAAACCTGCAATTCAATAGATCAGAAGTTTTTAATCACGCAAGGACACAGCTGACAAAGCTGAATGCAATTAATTAATTTTTATGGCATAAAGAAAGTGAATTTTAGCATTTTTTTTATAGCTTTGGGATAACTCTTTCTTAGCTTGAACAGATTATTGAGTTATTATAGGAGGCTGGGTTCCCTTGATTAAAGTAAGACACTGTATATGATCGTAATAAACAAGTTATATCTTTGTATTACCATTTATGGAGAGAATAAATAACGAGGCTCTAGAACAGACAAAGTCCAATTCAATACTTGCACATTATAATCTGTTATGTAGGTAGGTTAAAAACCAATCTTGGTATATTCCACAAATCTATAATGATGCCGTTTCTGAATAAAAGCCCTATGATTGACTGTCAAAGGCTTTTGACAGTTCCTGGAATATCACAACCGAGCATTTACAATGTACCTGATTTCTATGTACTTGCGATATAATTTGTATTGTGTGGTTTTAAAGGAGTCTTGAATGACAACCATATTGATTATTGTATAAAATGTTGCTTGTTTTCGTGTTCTGCAATTCTTCTAAGGTTTGTGGTTTAGTGGCTAGTGTGTCCCTGTGTTTACTATAGTAATCTATAGTTTTTATGGTAACTTTTAGAATTGGAAGCATAGTTTACTATAGTAATCTATAATATTTGTGGTAACTTTTTGACTTGTTAAGCAACATTTACTATAGTAATCTATAATTTTTGTGGTAACTTTTAGACTTGTTAAGCAACATTTACTATAGTAATCTATAGTTTGCTATAATAATCTATAGTAATCTATAATATTTGTGGTAACTTTTAGACTTGTTAAGCAAAGTTTACTATAGTAATCTATAATTTTTGTGGTAACTTTTAGACTTGTTAAGCAAAGTTTACTATAGTAATCTATAATTTTTGTGGTAACTTTTCGACTTGTTAAGCAACATTTACTATAGTAATCTATAGTTTACTATAGTAATCTATAGTAATCTTTATTTTTTTGTGGTAACTTTTAGACTTGTTAAGCAAAGTTTACTATAGTAATCTATAGTTTACTATAGTAATCTATAGTAATATTTATTTTTTTGTGATAACTTTTAGACTTGTTAAGCAAAGTTTACTATAGTAATCTATAGACTTAAAATATATAGATTACTACAGGAAACTATAGTTATGTATAAGCTATTTTAAACTATAGTTTTTTGTGGTAAGCAATCAACTCCAAATCTTTAATCTCGTGACAGCTTTGTAAGAGTTTACAGAATTTTGGTTTTGTAAAGTTATTAATTCCGACACAAGTGCACTAAAGAAAAAAAAATTGATGAAGATAGATTTATTAGTTAAATATTTGCTGACAAACAAACCAAGTAATTTCCATGGCACCCTACCTTGAATTATAGTAAACATATTTATCACATCTGTGTACAAATTTTAAAGATAAACTTTCATAAAAAAATTATTTTTTGTAGCTATCTATACTGCTGCGATGGAAATGTTAGGTGGAGGGTCAGGAATCAAAGATCAGTGTCGTACCACTGACATTTACAGTGATGCTGCTTACGTCATGTTGTCACAGGACAGTGCTACTTACACCGGCAATTTTGGAATCGATGATGAGGTACTGAGATCAGCTGGGATTACCGACTTATCACAGTACTCCTGTGTTCCAGGTTTGTACTTTTATATACACTACTGACTTACAGTCAAACACAACTGTACAGCTCAGACTCTATACATGTCACCTGAGTTTGTCATTTAACATACACTACGGATTTACAGTTTTACACAGCTGTACAGCTCAGACACTATACATGTGTCCTGAGTTTGTCATTTAACATACACTACTGACTTACAGTTTAACACAACTGTACAGCTCAGACACTATACATGTGACCTGAGTTTGTCAGGTATATGGGCGAGTGACATGTTGTGGCTCTGGCAATCATGATGGAGGGTTTTACGAGGTTTCCTTTTGGTTTCCCACTGTATTAAGGCTGTGTACAGTGTGAAGTGGACAATCTGTCATATAAGTGAAATACCCTTAAGTACGTGTTACTTAAGAGGAATATTAGACCTCATGCTAAGTGGGCTTTGTGAAAGAGGCTCTTCTCCTCTGTTTAGTCTAAAGTGAAAAACCTTACATATAGCTTAATAGGTTTGTGGAAGTGTGCACTGCTTTTTAATTTTCTGAGCTTGTAGAACGCAAATTTAGTGGGTTTTTTTTTTTAATTTTAGGGTCGAAATTGATGATAGATTTTTTTGTGGAGGACAACCCTGACTTCCCGACCCAGCCAGAAAACACCTCCTCTTCCTCATCAGGGTCTACAGGAGGCGTTGGAACTACGATTAGCACACTCCAATCCCTCCTCACTGCAGATCTGGTCAAGTCTATTGACGGGGTGTTTGTCTTTGAATTAAACGGTAAGACTAATTCAATCAGTTACTAGTGATTACCTTATTTTGAGATAACTCTGTTTGAATTAGCGGGGTAATTCACGTGGATGACCTATAGCTGAGCTGTTTATCTGTAGACATTATTATGCTGGTTCTTTGTCTGATGTTGGCCTGCTCGAAGATCAAGATTGATGCAGAGATGGACATCAGACACACGAGCTGATACCATGGCATGTAGCATTCACTGTCAATATGATCTATTTATCATATACAATGAGTTGGAATAGATTTCCTTTCAACAAATTATTCAAAACAATTGTTACCATGCATAATTTTACAATATTCACGCCTTTATATTGTGAACATGATATAAACGCCTTAAAAACTAATTCAATGATTATCTTGTACTGTAGCTTTATCCCATTAAGACAACAGATGGGGTTGTATTTCTCCAAATTCCTCTATACAATATGGCCCTGGTGCTCTCAGAGCTCAAGGGGAACAGGAAGCCGATCTGTTTGTGGCGTCTGTATTGCGTCCTGTTGTTGTCGTCCTGTATTTGTCTGCGCCTGTCTTTGTTACCAGTTGTGTCAGGGTGGTTTCCTTCACCCATTGGGCTTGCATGTCGTCATATAAGTGTAATACCCTTGAGTACGACATTAAACCCCAATCAAACAAACGAACAATCTATACAAATATGGCCATCATTGCATAATTTTAAAATATTTATATTGGTATATGTAGTGGATAATATTGCTTCTTATTAAGACTATTAAGATGAGATTGCCTTTTACCAAATAACACAAAACAATATGGCTGCCATTGCATAATTTTGTATGATTGATGCCTATAAGTTATGAACATAATTATTTGAGAACAAATTCACTGATTAACTTGACACTTGTACTTCCTCCTGTTCAAATGACAAAGTGGAATTCGTAAAACAAAATGCCCACTATTGCACAATACCATCATGAGAACTTGAGAACAAATTTCATCCTCCTGATAAGAAACAGGTTGGATTGCATTTCACCTTATTTTCAAAAATAATATAACTATCTTTGATTTAATTCACATTTCTATGTGTTGTCAACACAATAAGCATTAAACAAATTCACATATTCATTCAAGACTTGGAAATAACACGCGAAATAACACAAAATGGCAATCTGTCATTCTGTGCTTTAATCTTACTGCTAATGAGAATAGATTAGTTAAGGAGATTTCCAATTTGACTCAAACCCATCTAAAACAAAAACGCACTTTAACATGAGGTGTCAGAAGACCATGTTTTACCTACGGAAGTGTAAAAAAATTATTGGCATGCATTAAAACACCTATTGGATTTAAGGAGTGGTTAAATTGCTTGGTGGAATTATAGAGAAAATACTCGATTAGTACAGGGTAATATCTTGTATGGCATATAAACTTCATACAGGGGATAGCCCTCTGGTTAAAAACATTTTTGAGTGGCATTTAGAAGCAGGGATAGTAACATAACAAGGCGATTTTGTGGATATAGAACTTCTGGGTTTATTGACGAGCAACGTTTCGGAGCAGATACTTTCAGAGCTAATTCATTAGCTTGAAAACGGTGTTAGTATCTGCTCCGAAATGTTGCTTGTCAATAAACCCAGAAGTTGTATATCCATAAAATCGCCTTGTTATGTTAAGAACATTTTGTTTAAAGAGTAGCAATTTACTTAGCACTGGAATAAAATTAACTTTTCAACAGGTTGTATTAGGTTAAATTCATTCACTTTTTCTGATAAAAACAATTTGCATCATTCCTTATTAACTTAGATTCCCGTATAACAAAAGCAAGTGTGTAGTAAAGTTGTCTTTATCAGCTGCCAGATATAGGCATGATATTCCCCTATAACAAAAGCAAGTGTGTAGTAAAATTGTCTTTATCAGCTGCCAGATATAGGCATGAGATTCCCGTATAACAAAAGCCAGTGTGTAGTAAAATTGTCTTTATCAGCTGCCAGATATAGGCATGAGATTCCCCTATAACAAAAGCAAGTGTGTAGTAAAATTGTCTTTATCAGCTGCCAGATATAGGCATGAGATTCTGATAACAAAAGCAAGTATGTAGTAAAATTGTCTTTATCAGCTGCCAGATATAGGCATGGTGCTTGCCTTTCCAGTTCTGTATATAGGTAGGTTTCAACAGACCGAAAAGTCACCAAATTCAAGCTTGACACTCTTGTTTGTTTAGTTTGAGCTTAATTTTGAGTAATTTCCCTTTTTAAAATCCAATATGAAAATTGGTAACTAAATATATCAAAAGACACAACCACTCAATATAAGAAACGTTAGAGTAGAAGTGGATCCTTGATGGCTTAGAACATATAAGATATTTGTTTTTAGCTGTTTACCTTCTCACTGTAAGGGAATTAGTGTTAAACAATCAAAAAAAAGATATGGATTAGAAGGATTGCTGCCAGGATTACTTTCCACAAAATTACACAAATCAATGTCAGGATTGGCAAAGTATTGGAGGGCGCTCTCTAGGCTAATGGGCAACTGGTTAGGGATGTCTCTGATTTACATCCTATGATTGGCACGTGTTTGTTGGTTGCCAGTGGCGTCAGGACTGGCTTGCTGTTATATAAGTGAAATCACATTAAGTATGGCCTTTAACCCCAGCAAACAAACAAACCACAGATTTCACAGGTGATAACTGTTATCATATAGAGTAGATCAAAGGCTAGTTTTTCAGCTCCAGTGTATTCAATGTTTTATAAATCAGGATATTCTACCTGCCTGCTGCCCTATTTAATCAACCTTGTGCTTCAATTGTGTGGTGTTTGTTTTAAAGCTACAAAACTTCTATTTTTCAGGATCAGAGCCAGGGACTTGGTATTTAGACATGAAGACAGGAAGTGGAAGTTTAGGTGAAGGAGCGCCACCTGGTGGGGACCCTGGCTGTACAATGACAATGGACAGTGAAGACTTTGTGAAAATGTTTAAAGGTGAATTACAATCCACCTCGGCTTTCATGTCTGGCAAACTGAAGATCAAAGGGAATATGGGACTGGCTATGAAACTTGAAAAGCTAATGGGACAACTACATGTAAAATCTAAATTGTAATGCATAAACAATATCAAAACTGTTGACAAAAAAAAAATCAATCTTGATCAAACCTGATAAAAAGGTTTGTTGGAATGAACAAATATGTTCACTGCATGTTATCATTTTATTGATTGTTTCAATGTATTTTTGGAACAAGTTTGATTTTGTCCATAAATTGTATAAGTTTGGATCTCCTGGATAAGTGAATAACTGTATGTATATACATTATAACAATATAAATTGAAACAATAAAATTGTAACCAGCCATATATGTCAAGTGCTAACCAGGGATATTTTTTTGTGGAGAATAAAATTTGTCTACCGGAGGAACATCTATGGCCTGTCGCCTCTTTTATGTATAATGTTCTGGATAAACTCTCTGAAACAATTTTATTGGTTGTCCACCTATGTCTAGAACTGAGGTTAAAATGATATATATGTGGCAATATCATTACATATTACATATTGTCAGATGTTTATGAGTATGTATGCATGTGAAACAAGCTTTGGGACCTGTAAGGTCATATCATATTTTCTTGTCGCTCATTGACATAAATTAATCCTGTGGTCCTACTGTAAACTGTTGTATAGGACTCTATGTCTGGTGTTTTGTGACATAAACCTTAACTCCTCCCTGAACCTGAAGGCTAGCCAATTCTAAAAATCTGTCTTTAGCCTGATCAAGGATGTCCTCTTCTTCAGACTGACCAAAGTACGTGTATCTCATTCCTTTTGGGGAGCCCTGTGAGGGAGCGGGGGAGCCCTGTGAGGGAGCGGGTAGGCCTTGGCCCTGCAGAATACTCCCTCGGCTTCCTCCGTCGATCATAAGAGGGGAGAAAAGAGGTTGCTTTCTGTTAGCCTGGTGTTCACAGAGCTAAAGGGTAACGCTAAGGAGATTTGTTTGTGATGTCCTGTATTTCTGTCCCTCATATAAGTGAAATACCCTTGAGTACGAAGTTAAACACCAATCAAACAAACAAATTAAGACATTTCAAAGTACATGTATCTCATTCCTTTGGGTGAGGACTGGGTCACACATTTTAAACACTGATTCACACAATACACTGGTTTACACAATACACTGATTCTCACATATCACCTATTCTTACATCGCACTGATTCAAACATTTGACTGGTTCACTCATTAGACTAGTTCACACATTGGACTGATAAATACAATGCACTGAATCACACAAATCACAGATTCATGCAAATCACAGGTTCATGCGAATCACAGGTTCATGCAAATCACAGGTTCACACAAATCACAGGTTCTCATTAAAAAGTTCACACAAATCACAAGTTCACACAAATCACAAGTTCACACAAATCACAAGTTCACACAAATCACAAGTTCACACAAATCACAGGTTCACGTAAATCACAGGTCAACTCACAGGTCAACTCGGGTGCTTTCAGAGTTAAGAGGCAACATGAAGCCAATGTTTGTGATGTGTTTGTATTACGTTCTGTGTTGTATTTGTTTGCCAGTGGCGTTGAGGGAGGTTTTCTTCAACCAATGGGCAGACCTCATGGGCGACCGCAGGAAGGGGCAAGGGCCACCCTGAACCATCCTGTTGGGCACATTTGCAAGAAACTTCCTAAGTTACGTTAGAAAAGAATATTTACGAAAAACTTAATTAAGTGCCTGTCATGTGACACCTTAAAATAGGCTATAACTTACCAAGTTTCATGAAAGAGTATTTTTTTTCGTAAGTAGGACTTACCAAAAAGTTATGCAAAAAAACAGACTTACAAAGTTTCTTGCAAATGTGCCCTGTAGCATAAATTTGTGTCAGATTACGTAAAACAGCTTCTCCTGGAATAGCAGATTTACAAAATTTTCCTAAATTAAGGGTGTGTACCGCCCTTCCGGACCATCCACCCGCTCGCCCTTACAGGGCTCGGCTAACGCTGCGGGGTCGATCTTTGCTATTTGAATCTGTGTTAAGTCTCCATAACCAATTGTTGGACTAAAGTAAGCTTGAATTTAAACCAACACGATGGATAAGAGACAGTAACAATATAGAAGATATTGGAGGGAGCTTCTTGTTGGCCTGGTGCTCTCAGAGCTAAAGGGGAACAGGAAGTCTATCTGTTTGTGGTGTCTGTATTGTTTCCTGTATTTGTCCCGTCCTGTCTTTTTTTTTCTAGTGGTGTCAAGGGTGGTTTCCTTCACCCATAGGGTTGGCACGTCGTCATATTAGTGAAAAACCCTTGAGTACGACACCAATCAAACAAACAATTTATTTGCTGATATGTTGGTTTCACACTACATGTCGGACAAAAAAAGCAAAACTAAAGGACAGATAAGAGACAATAACAATATCGAAGGCAATTGATGCACATACCCTGTGAATCCCACTGAGTAACATTTGAAACAATCCGCATGGGTTACGGCAGTCCGATTTGCAGCCCGGCATTTTCAAAACCAAAGCGCCACGGCCACTCGTACTAGGGTAACAGTGAAGCCTGGTATATTATAGACCTGTATATTTGAGATTGCATTATCCAAGTCAGAGTTTAATAAATCCACCTGATTTACTCTATGGTCAACCTCCATATGATCAGTAGAAATTTCAGAAATGAAACCTCTTTATATTCTTCGGTCTAATTGTACGATTGGTCCGTCACCTTTAACATGCGATTGCAACAAATAATCACAAGGTTAGATATCCCGGTATGGTTAGTTTCAGATTTTGCCCCTCTGGTTAATTTTTTTTTTTATGACCCGCGACTGATAATTATTATCACGTGATGGGAGTCTACGACTGATAAAAAATCCTGGGGTACCTAAATTCCACTGTTCATCATATAATTTAGTTAAGTTCCTGCACACCTTGAAAACTCATCTGCTAAGCCCCAATGTCCGAATACCCTCTTTGATGTAGCAGAATTACGCCTCCTTTTGTTTATACCGAATGGTTGTACCTTCTTGCCTAAATTGACACCAAACATAAGACAAACACTTCAATGGACTATTTTAGTAATGCACATCCAGCCTGAAAGACGTTTACAAATCACGTCCACCGACAACAAGCAAGCGTGGCAAGCACGTCCGATTGTCGTGTATATACAGAGCAACTAAAGTTATTAATACGCACTACTTAATAAGGAAAGGTTGCACGTTATCAAGTACCGGTACTAATTGTTTTCAACGTTATCAGTAGTGCAGAGTGGATTAGGCGCCCCACTTCCATTTATGTAATAATATTTTGATGTGTGCGTAAATCAGTACTAAAGTATAAACCACCGCATGATAAGTAAGGGAGGTACCTTATTCAGTACCAAGGTGCCAGTGTGTAGCACCTAATTACATGCTAAGTAAGGGATATGGGTATAACAGCGCCCTGTGAAACTAAATATTTCAAATCTCCTATAATTCGGGGGCCATGGCTCAGAGGTAGTGAGTGCGCTTCCACCGTAATAAGGCGTACAGTGTGAAGTGGACAATCCGTCGCCATATATAAGTGAAATACCCTTGAGTACGGCGTTGAACACCAATCAAACAAACAAAACAATCCTAAAATGCGCTACCAATCAGAAACTACACAGTCCCCATTTACCATAATTCACTACAAAACTAACTACAGCGCCCATTTACCATAATTTGCTACCAATCAGAAACTACAGTTCCCATTTACCATAATTTGCTACCAAACAGTAACTACAGTGCCCATTTATAATAATTCGCAACCAATCAGAAACTACACAGCTATTTACCATAATTCGCTACCAATCAGAAACTACAGTTCCCATTTATAATAATTCGCTACCAATCAGAAACTACAGTTCCCATTTACCATAATTCGCTACCAATCAGAAACTATAGTTCCCATTTATAATAATTCGCTACCAATCAGAAACTACACAGCTCCTATTTACCATAATTCGCTACCAATCAGAAACTACACAGCTCCTATTTACCATAATTCACTGCCAATCAGAAACTGCACAGCATCGGTTTACTATAATTCGCTACCAAACAATAACTACATAGCTGCCATTTACTATAATTCGCTGAGTGCTTGTTTGTAGTAACTTCCGATATGTAAAAATAGCTTGTTTTCCGTTATACTGTTTTTGACCAAAAAATATAACACTGAAAGATATACATGCATTAATATTTCTCATGAAAAATACTGGTTGAACATCGCTGGTCTTCCATATTTAAATAAATAATAATATTAAATCTCAAACGCGCACGATAATAATTGTATATGTCTTGCGTCTAATTAAATTAGCCATTAGTAGGGCCTATACCTCGGGTTCTCGTCGGTATAAGACCAATCGGGTGGTTTATTTCACCCATCTATCGCTGTGACTAACTAATAATTACTGATAGCTTTATCCGGTATTCTTATGTGATCATATCCCTTCCAAAACAACGTGAGTAACACATAATTAGCATCGACTACAATCAATTGGTGCAATCATGTCTGGTTCAGACAAGCAGTAGACAAATTATACAGCTGAAGGTGAACTTCACTTTATACTGGAATGCGCAGCATACAAGCATCTGTCGTTATAATACTAAATGTGCGAAGAAAAATTCGTCTAACCACAAACTTGAGCAAATATTGTGTGCGAAAAATTATTTATTAATATTTAAAATACTCAATAATTTAGGTAGATAATTATATAAAGACGAACAATTAAAAAATGCAGTATTGGTCTCGAGCTGCACGCCACAATCTGTTCGATTAAGCCGCTTAGTTTTGTTTTATGCCATAAAAATAGTATAAACAATTTTATTTTGACGAGAAACAAATTTATACAATACACACACAGCCACCACCACATAGCCACAGGCAATGCTATTGGTATTGTTTAACAGGCTAGGTGCCTTACGGCGCGGGTAAAGGTTGAATGGAAAAGCTATCTTTCATCCATGGTAGGCCTACATGCCTTGTTTGATTGGTGTTTAAATTTGTACACAATGGTATTTCAGTTATATGAACACTGATTGTCCACTTCACACTGTAGGCCTACACATCTTTATTAAGGTGGAAAACCGGGAGGAAACCTCGTGAAAACCACCCTCGCGATGGCGGGATCCACAACAGGTAACTCACTCATATACCTGATGGTCGACAGGCGACTCAATCCCGTGAACAGTAAATTGAAGCAGGTTCAGTTTAGTAATACTCATCCCATACTACATCACCTGAATTCAACAGTTGGCAGTAATAGTCATCCCATACTACATCGCCTGAATTCAACAGCTGATAGTAATAGTCATCCCCTACTACATCGCCTGAATCCAACAGCTGGCAGTAATAGTCATCCCCTACTACATCGCCTGAATTCAACAGCTGATAGTAATAGTCATCCCATACTACATCGCCTGAATTCAACAGCTGATAGT
>JARFOD010004802.1:0-11674 GCA_031763545.1 Mopalia muscosa | reverse complement strand
GTGTGGGGGGGGGGGGGGGGGGGGGACTCCCATGATCTATCTTTCGCCGTAGTAATTCACATGCGCATTGACAACTGTCAAGCTCACCAGTTTTCCGAAATAATTACAGAAATGGTCGAACGAGAACAATACCGAGTACCTGAGTTTAGGATAAGAGCCTTATATCCCTATATATTGTAAACCCAGGCTTATCTGAAGTAATATAAAAGCATGTATCAGCCGCAAAAGGGCGAATATTTTTGATTGATTTCTGATATGTTAACAGGGAGATCATTAATGAAGATTAGGAATAGCTCAAGATACCTTGGGGTACAACGGTTTTCAAAGAGCTGAGATCTGGTTTCAATTCGTAGGTAACCACCAATTGTTGTCGATTATGGATGTAGCTTTTACATCAATTAAGTAAACCTTATTGGCACTTAGCTTACAGCCGAAGCGAACTAGACTTCCAGTGGAATTAAATCAGATAACGCATTGTACCCCAATAATTGATGAGAACCATTATAATTCGAGAGTTGAGCAATGCTTCGAGCTACACTGAAGACTACATCAAAGTGATTGTTCACTATGTTGTAGATCAACACAATCAGTAATTATCAATCTGTTAATATTTAAGGTATTCATGAAACATGCCAATTGCTTATTCATTAGCTACGGTATATTAATTCATCAACGAAAACTGCTAGTAAATTAAGAAAAGATACACAAAGCATCCAGTGCTCCCTGTGTGTCTGGTTGGTATTTCCGTAAACAGGTGGTACATGCAATCATGAAAGTTGCAAATTTCAAGACAGCTTTAGGAATATTATTAATTTCATCATTATACACTGTTCGTGGGTCGGTATTTAAACAAATACAGCTGCATGTCAAGCAGGGAAATGTGGCTCCACCAGGCTTTCCTAACTTTTATCCCCATAATTTGGATGTGTCCTGGAAATTGGATGTGCAAGCCATTCTCAACTTTACCCTGTCTCTCAACGTTTGGATGGAGAACTCTCTGTCTTGCAAAGCCGACAGACTTGTTATCACTGACATAAACCACACGTTCATTCCTGCTGTCATTACAACTTGTGGACAGTGGAATACTTCAACAAAGACACCTATTCGATTCATTGGGTATGGATTTATAATCAATTTTACCACAGATAATTCCGTGAATGATAAAGGGTTCCTCCTTTCTTACGACTCAAGTCCAACAGACATGGATTATATTTGCAGTATGATGCAGACTGGAAGTAAAATTGCAACTGATTCATTAGGGCTGTCGGGACGTTATCCAGCTTCAATTAACTGTACTTGGCCAATAAATGCATCGGAAGATCAATTCATTACCATCGATTTCGTCTACTTTAACATTGAATTTTCCGGGGACAGTTGTGAGACTGATCGCCTGGAGGTATTTAATGACCGTGAAAACCCACCTTCCAGGATCCTAATATTTTGCGGGAAAAGGCAGGACTGGAGTTTTGGGTTGAATACAAGCTCAGTCACTATCCGTTTTGTATCTGACGACAGAGATTCGGAGGGTGGTTTTCATTTACAGTACCACACGCGACCAGCTGACACTATACAATCATACATTCCATTGGGTAGTAGATATTCACACGTAAATCCAGTCAAAATGTCCATTGCTTTGCCTTTTTTCGGTCTGCGTGATGATTCGAGGTCTGGGTTGTGGATAATTCGTACAAACCCAGGCTTTAGCATAAAGTTACTAAATGACCAAGATTTGTCAGGTGGACTTTCATTCTATGATGGTCCGATAATTGACCTGGAGAGAATAGGTCAAAGGTTATATGCCAAACGAAAGATCAGCATGAGTCCACATAGTACACAGATTATTACCTATGGCTTCATTCTCACTATCATCTTCAAACCTAAGAATTATACCGCCCACCACAATGTAACATTCCAAGCTGTAAATGGCTTCACAGACGACCGCTTGATTTTAAACATTATTGGCAAAACTCCAATGTACCTTGGATTTGAAAAAGCGAAACACTGTTGTGCGTATGTCCAAGCTCTGGGACCAATGGCTAAGAGTACTAAATTTTTTATGGCACCTGATCAGTTAGAATCTTTTCCAAATTATGACAAATGTTTGTATGGAGGTATTGCGTTTTATAACAACTATGTATCATTTAGCGACATGATTGGTCCTTTTTGCGATGTATATGACTCTTATACTGAAAAAGTAATCAAAAACTTTATTGGATCGTCATCTGTTTTCTATTTAGTATACAGCTACACTGGAAGGGAACTTACACACCAAGTCCTCCAATCGTCCGTGTCAGGTTGCAGTGCTTATTATGTTATGCCTCACCACACAAACGAACTTTTCCAACAAAATGCTTTTAAGATGATGATTGTACAGAACAATTACGATATGACTTTAAACATCGATTTTCAAGAAAGTCCAGGACACTGTTTTCTTGTATATTTTATACCGGAACTTTGGCGTCTTACACGGATCACGTTATCGTTAACAGGAACATTCAGATATCGTGTTTGTCGTGTATCTAGTCGAATGACGTCCGCCAAAGACATTTACTCTGCACATGAGTCTAAATATTCCTCGAGCGAAAGCTGTACAAATACACGTCCAATCAGCAATGAGACAACAGTAATTCAGGACATCTTAGATGTAAACGGAAAGTGGTCGAACGAAATGAGTCGTTTAGAACTGGGTTTTTTTGTAGAAAAGTTATGTCCTGACATAACTACTTGTCCCAATGAAGGGTGGAATTTATTGTTTTACAACTGTGGAAATCTGTGGACACGTGACTGTATATGGTACCTTCAATTACCACGGAATAAAGACGTAACCAAACTATCATGGCGCATTGAGATTAATACACTTGTTGGTGAACATGATTTACCAGGACTAAAAATTTCGGAATTTTTGTTCAACAAAACGCTTGTTTTGGAAACAAATATATTGACCAGCGATATTGGACATCATGTAACATTTGATTATCGTTCAATCCATGCGGCGGACGTTTTATTAACCCCAAAAAACGTTTTACATAATGACTTTGCTTTCGAACTGGTCTCTTTGACGAAGACCAATATTTTAGATGTGACACATAATAACACTAGTTGCTACAGGTATGGACCGAAATGTTATCTTATGCAAACACACATTTCGCCTACATCCTGGGAGGACTCCAGGAGAGCATGTCAACGTATGAGTGGAGATTTAGCAACACTGGCTACAGTGGAAGAGATAGACTTCATCAAACTTTCTCTGTCGACTGAGTGGAGAGACATGTTTTACTTGACAGGACCGGGTCGTATTTTCATTGGTTTGGAGGACCAAGAAAAAGTAATTTCATTTTATGGGGGACTTAACAGTTTTAAGCATGGGAAACGATCGTTAAGATAAAGCCAAACTTCACAATTTGGTTTGTAATCCAGCGAGAATCTAAAAAATGGAAATAAGTCGACCCAAATTAAATTTATAATTCAACTGTATTTAACACTGAACCCTATTACCAAGATGCAATAATTATGGGTAATTACGGGTATTTCTCAGCAGTACTTCATATATTCAACAGATCAACAGCTGTTAAAATGTTGTTTAAAAAACAAACAGGTAATACGTTTTGAAATATGTAATTTTTGTTTTGTTTTCCAGGCTGATGATTACCGATGGAGTGACGGGTCTCCTTTGTCTGTGTCAGACTGGTTTTATCCTTTTGACCCTTTCAACAACGTACTACCGGACTACCCTGTATTACCTATCGATCCAAGCATTATCCAACCAGAAGTTGATGACACAAAGAGATGTGTGGCGATGGTTCCTGGGAACCCATCATTGTCAACCAATTGGGTGAAGATTAACTGTTCACAAAAGGCGAGTAAATCTGCCTATAGTATATGTGAAGTCAGTTTAACAGATACGGTTAAGAATGATACGGACTTGACGGAAAATAATACTGAACTTCAAAGGACAAGAGCTCTTACAAATGAAACGATATCGCTTTGCCCAAAGGGGTGGACTCATGTTTTCAACCGCTGTTTTGCTTTACTAACAGGACTTATTTCTCTTTATAAATCTTTGACTGCTGAAGATGCCGCGTCTTTATGCCGGACACATGGAGGCGAAATTGCTGTCGTTACAGACGTGTCAGCGAACCAGCTGAGTGAGTTTCTCCAATTGGTAGGAATTGACTTTGGTTCTGGTGATATTTGGGTCAAGATAACTGACAGTATAACTGAGTGTGTGTCTAGGACATCTCTAACAAGGAATATATCTTCCGGTAATGAAATGCCGAAAGGGTCTTGCCGTATAAGCGAAGGTAGAGTAGGGCACGTTCTTTGTGAGTCTCGTGAACGTGTTCAACAAGAGAAATGCCAAGGTTATCAGTTTATGTGCGAGGATATGAGCTGTTTAACACCAGATAGAATATGTGACTCGAGGAAAGATTGTCCGTCAGGAGAGGATGAATTAAACTGTCTATCTTCCCTTTATTACCAATGTCTGGATGGCGAACAGGTTATATCTGTCTCCAAGTATTGCGATTTTCACATGGACTGCGTTGACAGTAGTGACGAAGAAGCCTGTACGCATGCAGCCTGTCCACTAGGTATGTTCCAATGCACAAATAAACAATGTATAAGGGCTAGCCAAAGATGTGATCATGTAGTTGACTGTTTCGACGAGTCCGATGAAATAGGTTGCCAGTTGGAGGTGAACTGTGAGGGTTACCGATGTCCCCTGTATGGTTGTCTCCCTAGGGAACAACTGGGTGATTTACATCCGGATTGTCCCGACAAAACACAACAAGATGAAACTCTTAAGAGTGAGTTATTTCACAAACGGTACATATTTTTCGTGTACAACAAAGGACGGTTGGTCGAAGAAGAGAACAATGAGCCTGAATGTCCGCTTCAGGTCAACAGTCAAAGATGTAACAAACAGAGAAATGTATGTTACCCTAGAGATACAGTCTGTGTTTACGACCACGATAAATACGGCAAGCTTAAGTACTGTCGGAATGGCGCCCATCTCCGCCACTGCTCCGCCTATCATTGTCCTGGACTGTTTAAGTGCCCTCTGTCTTACTGCCTACCATATCACAAGGTCTGTGACGGAGTTCAGGACTGTCCCGGAGGATCAGACGAGACGAGCTGTGCAAGTCATTCGTCGCCTCACAAACTCCGATGTGGCCAGACTTCACAGTTTGTATCTCAAAACCAAGTATGTGATGGTCAGCGTCACTGTGTATCAACCTGGGATGACGAAAGGTTTTGTATTATGAGAGAAATACGATGTCCACTAAACTGTCAATGTCAAGGATATATTGTCATTTGTCGAAATAAGCAAATTGATCAAATACCGACTATTAATGGCACGAAGAACATTCGCTCTTTAGACCTGCACAACAATTCTATCATCCGTGTCATTCGGACTGATTTCCAAGACTGGATTTATTTGGCCAGCTTAGACTTGTCTGTTAATCTAATATCTTCTTTACAGAGGGACACATTCTTTACTCTCATTAACTTGGTGTTTATGGATCTGAGTTACAACCAACTTTTTCTTATTGTGCCTTCTACATTCGAAAAGCTGACAAAACTTAGACATCTTATTCTAAAAGGCAACCCAATTCACAAGGTTAGTGATGGTAGTTTTCTTGGGTTGTCCTCTCTCCATTCGCTTAACCTAAGCGGTATGATGATCATGGAACTGCCAGAAAAAACGTTTTTAGGCCTGTCATCTATTGAAACCGTAGACCTCAGCGGCAATAGTCTAGAAACAACAGGCAATAGCCTTCAGGATATAAATGCTAGTCTCCGACTTCTGTCACTGACAAACAATTCCCTTACATTTGAACAAACAGGCGGCTTTGACGGTTTGACTCTTCGAGTTTTAAGGACAGACTTTTACAGATTATGTTGTTCAGTCAACTCAACAATCAAACAATGTTTACCGGCAGCTGACGTATATTCAACGTGTTCTTTCCTCCTGGATAGCGATGTATCCACAGCATTTGTTTGGGTATTCTTTTCCTTCATCTTCGTGGGTAATTGCCTTCTTTTCTTATGGCGATTGCGTTCTGGTATCACAATCGCTGAGTCCGTTTTTACTGTAAATCTTTGTGTCGCTAATATTTTTATAGGGATTTATTTGTTCGGACTAGGCTTTGCAGATCAAAAGTACAGTGAAAAGTACAGTTTATATGATGTTGAGTGGAGAAAGAGCTGGTGGTGTACCGTACTTCAGACAGTGGCTATGATAGGATGGGTGAAAAGCTTGATCACAATTGAGTACATCGCCATTAAACGTATTACTAAGGTCGTTCTTGAGAAAGATTTAATATCATTTAATATAGCTAGTTTGCTTGAATGCACCAGTTGGATTTTTGTTGTGATATTTCTCGCCTATGATCACGCAAACAAGCTTTTTTATGCGGCTTCTATACAAAGTTCAATATGTTCACCTTTTAATTTCACAAAACGACGATTTGTCCAAGTGAGCGTCAGCACTAACGTTTTGTATCTGTACAACTGTTTTACTCTTATTGTCATCGGATTTACCCTACTGTTTGGATATATACTGAAACGAAGGTTACATTCAACAGATGAGGCCAAAAGACACT
Organism: Mopalia muscosa; assembly: GCA_031763545.1. Taxonomy (NCBI): domain Eukaryota; kingdom Metazoa; phylum Mollusca; class Polyplacophora; order Chitonida; family Mopaliidae; genus Mopalia; species Mopalia muscosa. Next base: position 5,069 of record JARFOD010004802.1, on the reverse strand, counting down.
ATTCGAGCGGTGCAGGTAACGCAGACATGTTGCCTGTCATAATGTTACACGCTCTCTCTTTAATTTTGATGATAATTGTAGACACCTTTGATGTATTTGGCTTCTTCTTGAGTGGACCCGCTGTCTCAATATTCTCACTCTTTATCTTTCCGTTTGCAGCATTTTTCGATATAGTTATTTTTGTGTTCTTACACTTAAGGTCGACGAAATCTATTTCACCCTAAAATAAATAAACAACAGACCAGCCGGCTCTCAGAAGACAGAATTAGTGAATGAGCCCAGTGGAGAGGCCCCTCGTCTTCATGTCTGAGTATACTGTAACATACTGTACCAATGGCGGATAAAATTGTTTTCACGACGATGTAGAAGCAGAGCATACTTTTCTACAGTATCCGCTGCCTCTTTCACCAAGCCTCTACGGCGGTTCGTTTTTATATTTTTTCTAACTTTGAAATATTGCATTACCATTCATTTATAAACGGTTAAGAGGAAACAAAAAGTTACTCAGTTTTCACCATTGTACCTTGAGTCCATACAGGGGTTGTTGGATAAGTGAGAAGGTGGTGGGGCTGAGTCAATTAACCTTGGTGTTCTCGGACAAAGACTATTGTGGAAATACAGGGGTTTGGAATCAGTAGAATTTACTATGTTGCTCTTGGACAGACGCTAAAGGAAACACATGGGGTGTGTGATGAGTAAGATGATGATGGGGCTGAGCTCATTCACAATAATGCTTTTCGGAAATGCAGGGTGGGGGATAACTAGAATAGTGGTGGGGCTGACAAGATCGAGTCATACTTAGCTCTTTTAAAATTTCACGTTAATGTAAGTTTCGATTTTTGTGTTACGGAGATTTTGGTACAGTTTTTATTTGATGTAAGTTTACTATTTTTAATCTTTGAGATAGCAACGGCATCGATAAGACTACTCTTGTAGTGGTGGTGCATGTGTTGACTCGCTGGGAATGTAAATCTGACAGATAGTTTACAGGCTATCTCGGTTGTTATGGTAGAAACCAAACTACCAGCCATTATATTTATTGACCATATTTAAAATTAAAATAAAAAAAATAGCAGTGATATCTAAAACTCGCAATTTAATTCCGATTATTTCCACATCAGGGTACTCGCCATATCCTAAAAGTGACGGGTGTATGTAATAATTAACAAAGACTTCGAAGGGACGGATTTATACAGATCCGATATTAATCCGCTTTCAGACATATCCTTGCAGGCTAGGCTTAGAATTCAACGAAATAAAATGCTACTCACTTATATAGGCAGATGCAGAAGTTTCCAGATATAACGTTAGAAAAAAGTCACATAAAACACACTGGAAAACCTCTGGGTCACACAAACTACTAGAACAATAAAAATAAACAGGCTACAAGTGATTGACCCGTGATACCTGGCTGGCTATGGTATCCAGAAAATTCATTATGTAGTTAGGAAAACACAGCTTGAAATAAACCTGTATATCACAAGGTACACTATGTTATGTTTATCAGGTGAAAGGTGAGTTCAGTTGTTATACGCCTGCTGAAAATCCGCCGTGTTTGGTCTGTTCAGCATTCTTTCTGATAATTCCAATCCCTTTCCGGAGCCTAAGTCATACAAGGCCTTTCTTCATGCAACTTGACAGACACTCACCATTGTTTGTACCTTTTTTTTCATCGGAATTTGACAAGTTTTTTTGTGTATTTCGATGCATGGAGGCTGCACTTTGACTTATCATCACATTAAATATATGGAAAATTCGTTTCCTGAGCACAGCTTGAAAATTATATCGCCTATCTTAGTGAACCTTGACCGACACATTCACCATCAACTGCAATTGCACCTTTCGTTGTCACAGGTGTATCCGATTATTATATCCGAAAACATTTTTGCGAATCATGAAACGAAATCAAAAAATGTACGGGAGTTTGAGTGGTTACCAAGTAAAACAAAGCACTGAATATTGGCTTTAAACTGATACAAATGTGCTTTGAGCCAACGGAATTCAGAAATGTTATTAATCATTGATATGGTTAAATACAGAACACAACTGCAACTCACTGCATAACATATACATGTAGCTCTAATGCTCCTGTTGTCCATATCGATTTCCCTGTTTTTGGAGGCTTCCTAAGAATGTGCTTGGATGCTATAGCATAACATGGCTTTGGTTACCATGTGTACTATAAGCTCATTAAGGCTCCATGTGGCATCCCATGAGGACATATACTGTGTTTATTAAACCCCTTGTTATTTCTGGGATATAGTAGACACAGAATCTAACCGTATTGTTTAATGGTAACCAACATGGCGAAGTAAAAGGACAAAAGCATCATTCGATTTGTAGTATCAGCTTTACAGGACGTTCCTCGTCTCCGATTGAGAAAACAATTTAAAATCCAGATCCTCGTAAATGAGAGAAACTTTTTTGAGGCATCATCGCACCCTTGGAATTGTATTGAAACACATTGTCTGAAAACACATTTTATTTGACAATATAGGGTATATACACACACACGCGCATATTTAAAATGCATCCCATTTAAAAGTGAGATTGGTATCATTGTATTTTATTGATACTGATCTGCGCTGGATTATTGCATGGAATGATTTTGCTTTAAAACTGTAGTGTTGTCTACCCTACAGATATATCGAATAAATGTTAATGTCGATTCTTAGTATTTTGACTTTTTGCATATGTGTCACGCCTTTCCACAGGGCATTATTCGTTGCCGAGAGACAGGGTAGCTCAGAAGGTTAGAGTGCTGTCCATGCCAACATGTATAATTATATAATTGCTCAACATACATGAATAACAAAGCATAACTTATATCGGAAAATATTTATAAATATTCATATTTTCATCGACATTGTAAGTCATGTAATCGAATTGAATTGACTATATATTAAGGCACTTCCCTTATCTCCCTTTCTCCGTTAAATTAAATTAAATGTGTTAAACAATATCACAATCTTATATTTTATATTTTTCTTTCTCATTATGATTATAACAGTTTAACATTAGCTTTTCAACAATGCAGCCATTTAACAATGGTGTTGGTGCAAGTAAATATTAATATACACACATTTTGTATAAAAATTATGTACCAATAATAATAAGGAAAAAAATACTATTTTCTTTTGAGATATGTACAGGTACCATTAAATTCGTGTGATTAAGATCATATCGTCCAATTCCCTGAGAAAGAAAAATATTTAAAACATACCATTTCCCAAAAGGAATGTCCAAAAATACCCATCTGAACGCGAAAAAGTTCTTTTGAGCTTCTTGAATATAATTTTTACAATTATGTCCGTAATACTTGTAATATTTACAAATTGCGTAATGTTTCGAGTCTTGGAAAAACACGAAAATCTATCCTAGTCCATATACCCCCCATCCTGTTATTCTATTGTATATAATTGTATAATCCCGCAGTTTATCCGACAATTTCCCATTTCATTTGTCAGTAGGTCCGCTATGTGTCCTTAACATTATGATGATCGTTACATGTTAAGATATTCATCCGCTTTTTTAGCTCTCACAGTCATAATGGGTCTGCGGCCGTGACTTAGTGGTAGCATGTGCGCTTCCTAATCCTGTTTTGATGCACCGTTCACTGGATCGAGTCCGTCAGTTGACCTTCAGGTATATGAGCTAGTCACACGGTGTGGCGTCGGCCATCGCCGGGGTGGTTTTTACGAGGTTTCATCCCGGTTTCCAACATAATGAGGCAAGGTGCAGTGTGAAGTGAACAATCTGACGTCATAACAGGGGCACCTGAGTTTAACAACAACAGAATGTAGAAAAACATAAGAAAACTCGAATATTATGAACCACATCGAAGCTAATGTAAAACAAAGATGTGCAGCATAAGGTTTTATGTTGAGCTTAGATTTTCAGTTATTGGTTGCATGGTATTCCATAGCTTTTGAAGTACATAACATCCGAAGGTTTTTTTGTTGGGGTCATTTAAGTCTTCTGTGTAGCCTATGTTCTAAGTTACTTGTATACATTAAAAGTTTGGATATTTTCAACTTAACTTCTTAGAAATAAAATTAAAAACTTTTAAAGTTTTGTATTTTTCAGAAACATTTTTATCCTGAAATCTGAATTATATCACAATGTAATTTGGTTCTTAACAAGCATTTTCCTTTTTATGATTTTAAATTTATTCTTTTTAATTATATTTATTTTAATTGAATATTTTGAAACTCAACTGTCATTTATTTTGTAATCCTAATAATTTTTATCTTTAAACTGTCTCTAAAAATTATGATGATTTTTTTTCTAATTATTTTTTTTAGTTTAAAATTTATGTTTGGCTGAATATTAGATACGTTAAGAATATTTGTTGAGATTATTTTGATCAGCTAAAGTTTGTTGAAAATATAATAGCCGTGTTCAGTTCAACCTTCATTTTATTCCGCCCTATGAAAATCGGTCGTATTAATGTTTAACCAGCGTCGTCCGTCCATCCGTCCAGTTGGTTGGCTGCAATATGTTTCTGAAGCAGAAATGGAAAACAATAAGGCCTATGTTTGTGAAACTTGGTAAACACATTCACCATCCATTGTAGTTATGCGTTTTGCTAAGTTGGATTCGCCATTTTGTATTCTTGTTTCTATCGATACAAAGTTTGGTGATAATCCAGGAGAGGCTGTTTTACGTAATCTGACACAAATTTATACTACAAGGCACACTTGCAAGAAACTTCGTAAGTCTGTTTTTTTGCCTAACTTTTTCGTAAGTCCTACTTACGAAAAAAAATACAATTTCATGAAACTTCGTAAGTTATAGGCTATTTTAAGATGTCACATGACAGGCACTTAATTTTTTCTTAAGTTTTTCGTAAATATTCTCTTCGTACGTAACTTAAGAAGTTTCTTGCAAATGTACCCATCAGGGTGGTTCAGGACGTTCAAAAGTAGTAAAACTCCATTAAAACAAAAAGGGAAAACAATTGTTACATACCATTTTATAGGCTTAATTTCTGCATCAAAATGAGACTATCTTACGAACATGTCTTTCTCTATCTCTTGGCAAGGTAAAAGTGAGCACAAACAAATTCT
>JARFOD010004801.1:0-25427 GCA_031763545.1 Mopalia muscosa | reverse complement strand
CGAGCTCGATTGATACTACAGTCCGACCTGAGACAACTCGAGCTGATATATCGTCACGTATCACGCACTGTACATATCATCTCTACATATATCATGACAGAATTATTTTGTTGGCTGCAGTGTCTAAGATAACACGATGTCAAGTTTTACCCATAATCATTATACGTCCTTGATATTTTCTATATAGCTTTTTCTGGTCATTAACGATCAGTCAATTTCTTACAAAAATCAACAACTTAAGCTTGTCTCAACAGTGATCCACATTTTACTGTTCTATAAACTACTCATCAGATGACAAGGGCTTTGTTTCCGATAACACAAATACACTTCACTTCGAGATAAAGCAAAAAAAGAGAACAAGGCATCTGAACATCCACATGGGTGTGAATCACGTGAGATATACACTTATTTTCTTCTGAAGCAGAAGTTAGAAACTGATTGATTATGCCAATGCCAACTTTGCAGGCTTACTGGACGTCAAGACGTACAAACCATCGAAACGAATATCAGTAAAGATGAACATAGACATCCCTTCGCGTTTAAAATATGATCACTTAAAAGCACAGTTAACACTAAAAGGTGTATCAAGGTGTATTCAGAACATAAGCCTGACCTGGAACATGTGTGATTAAAGTTCAGGATGTCTCCAGCGCTTTTCGAGCTAAATAACACGGGATTTTTAAAAAAAATTATTTTAAGTTTTTTGTGTAGATTGGTGAATAAACTTAAATCGTTTAAATTCAAACCCTATTTCGCTTTTTGCGATAATGTCTCTTTAAAAGTCATCTGATGGGAAGCTAGGCGTTATTGATAGTTATCTGGGCGTGTCAAGCGAAATAACATATTGTACAACGAAGTTAATGCAATTCACGAGGTTTTCTTTTGTATATATGTAATATACACCAGCTAAGGACTGGCGAGGATTTCAAATAAAAGATATTAGCCCTGTAACTTATATGTTAGGTTCTCTTTAAAAGATGCGTGGTGGGATGGGTGCGCGATTGACTTTTACGCCACGTGCTGTTTTACCTACAATAAATTATAATAAAGCCAAAAGTTTACCTCAATGTTCACGACACAGTCCATGCAATTATAATTTTACTTTTGTTATTTGCAATTTCTGATAGACAGGTATACTGTAGCAAAGCAATAATTGTATGTAAACCACCAAAACGACACCAAAAAGAACACCAAAGAAACAATAAAAGTATTTTTTGGTGAAAACCTTACACCTGTTATTCTACACTCTTCAAAACAAAGAAAGGCAAAAGAGAATTTTCAGAGTTGACATATATGTTATTCAAATGAATTGAAATCATAATGTCATCAATGTACATATATGAAATTCGGCTCAATGACACATTGGTATATGGAACACCCATCTCGAAATTAACAGTCCCATCTGCCTACACAACTGTCCAACAGGTGGAGCCAAAGTCAATACCTTGTGTGACCAACCCTTGCAGCCAGAACTGCGCGACATCGCCTGGGCACGGAACGAATCAATCGTTGGATGTTCCTTTGTGGAATCCTTCCCCAGTCTTCCTGCAACCCGTGGAACAGCTGATAAAGGGTCACTGGTTGATTTTGGCCCTGACGCACTCGTCTATCTATTTGGTCCTACAGATGCTCGATAGGGTCCAAATCCGGAGATTTAAAAGGCCATGGTAGGACATTTGTTGTTGTTGGCGAGGTACCGGTAGTCCACTGTAGCACGTGCCGTGTGGGGTGGAGCATTATTGTGTTGGAATAGCTGCCTCTGGCGGTCAACAAGCGGATTTACGTGTGGACGGAGAATGTCATCAATGTAGCGATTGGCTGTCAAATTGCCCCTCACCAGCACGAGTTCCGATTTTCTGCTGTAGGAGATGGCACCCCACACCATGACACTCCCCCCACCGAATCTGTCAACTTCCCTTACACAGTTTGGTGCATATCTTTCATTGCGTCTCCTGTAAACACGCTGTCTTCTGTCACGTCGTCTGAGCAGAAAACGTGGCTCATCTGAGAACAATATTCTCCTTAAATGTTTCTGATTCCATTGCTGTACTCTTTTACACCATCGGACCCGTTGACGCTAAGGTAGACGTGTTAAGGAGGGGCAACTTTGGGTCGTCTTGCTCGGATTCCAGCCTCTCTTAGACGGTTCCTGATTGTCTGCTCCGACACTATGCGAACTCCAAACTGTTCTTGGGCTGTCACGTGCAGTACGATGGCGATCACGCAAATGAGATACCCGGAAGTATCGATCTTCAGCCAATGTGGTGATTCGAGGCCTCCCCGATCTTGGACGGTCATATACAGTATTTGTCTGAATATACCGATCCCACAAGCGTGTTATCGTGCTAGTATGAACGTTGAAGGTCCTTGCAATGACACTCTTGGATTCACCAGCTTTCAAACGCCCAATGGCAATATTTCTTTCGGCTGCGTTGAGACGCGGCATGTTCTTTGATCCTTACTTTCGATAATTGTCACAAATCTGCCTGATTCATTTGGGTTTTTATAGCTGAGCCCTTTACTCGTGCTTTGCACGTGCAAATCGGTTATTTTGACTTTGACTTGTTTTTCACGATGATTTTCATGATCATGATAAAAACGACCATTAACAGCGTTCTAAATCATCAAGAGTTGCGTTTGAGCGAGGGTTTGGTTAACATGCGGTCTGAAAACAATAAGCTACTTTTTGAAATTCTCTTTTTTGTTTCCTTGTGTTAAGAAACACTTGGCATTTCACCTAATTTCACCAATAATAAATGGCCATGACTCATTTCCAGATATTTATTTCTAACATCCCCTTTTCTGTTAAAACCATAGATGCAAATGTATTTCACCAACTCCAAAAACCAATTAGCCGACATTGCATATATAACCAATACGGTGATAAACACATTAACTTTTACTCTTTGACTCGTTTTTTAAGGAAAAAACAAAGTATTTTATGTTGAAGAAGCAAAAGTTGATTTGGCTGAAAATTATGAGTATATTTTTTTCAAAATAAGCTATCAGCGATGTACCTGCTTGCAAGCCAGCTTGTTCAATTTAGTGCACTATTATATGACGTCACGCCATGTTGATGTTATATCGACTTAATCTTGTATTACCGATTAAAAGTCTCAACACCAACCAGACTCATATAATGAAGGACTTTTTCTTAGGTTTTGATAATATGGAGTATTCATTAGGTTCTTATAATTAAGACTTAATAATGTGTTTTTATGCTCTAACAACACTTCTCTACCGTTCTAATAATGACTTACCATTAAATATTAAGGAGTTTAATGATTATTTTTATGTTTTAATAATAGGCCTAAGAGGTTTATACTATATTGTAATAACAATGAATTTTCATTACGTTACAACGATAAGGAATATGTCTTGCCTTCAAATAATGCCGAGTTTTAAATATGTTGTAATAATAATAAGATTTTATGGCGTACTAATGTTGAGCTTCTCTTCCGTTCTAATGATAATTAGTTTTTCTTACGGTCTAAAAATTAGGGTTTCTGGCATTGTAATAAAAATGTTTACTTTGGTATGCCACCTGCAGTGAACTGATTTTATATAATGCTCGTTTTATATTATATATTTCCTGTAAATCTGAAGGTATCAATTTTGCTAGTCATTTCAAGCTCTCTCGTGTGTCTTGCTACACATATTCATACACTGCTGTCATATATGGTATCCAATGTGACCGCTAAATACGATATCGTAAATTGTGGAATACTTTACAGAAATACTTTCTTCTGATCTATTTTTCAATCAGATCATCCAACGTCACATAGTGGGAGACCAAGTGTTATTTTCAACCATGCTGAGGAACCAGAGCACTCCCCTCCCTGCCGTCAAACAAGGTGCGACAATAGACGTTAAAGTCATTGATAATGCAGGTAGGTTTTATCAGAGTTTCACACACTTAGGTTTCAGTTAAATTTTTTGGAACATCATCCTGGTCTACAAAATAGTATAAACAACATTCTATATCATAGTGTATTATATGACTTTCGGTGTACGGGCCTATCCTATTCCGAAACTCTCGTTGGATTAAATTTCTCACGTGATCACACGGAATACTATACTAGCGGACACCTGAGATAATAAAAGATTACCTATTACAATTTGAGAAAAAGATGTATGTAGTGACTTATATCTAGGAGTTTATCTAGAACATTGTGTGATTCATCGGTTTGAATTAATCGGCACCAACGTGATATTGCGATTTACTTTTTAAAAACTTTGAGAAAAAACAAACGGTTAACAGCTCATTCATCAGGGAATAGCTGTATAAAATTAATCAAAAGTAGAACAATATAGCCCACCTACATAATATAATACAATTGTTATATATTTATTGTTCTCCAAATCTGGAGTAAAATGTAAGTCCTTTCTCAAGTTTTTGACACACAAACAAAAAGTGTCTTTATAAATTAACTTTTGATATTTTATAAATATCTAAGATGTTTTTAAATAAACAAATGAATTACTCGTTTATTCTACACATAGATGTAATTAGTTTATATGCTCTCTTTCGGTTCAGTATTTGTGGGTTCCGGTGGATACTGGTCTATGGTAGAAAACTTTGACGTTTCGGCGTCTAATGGCGTCATTCACGTTATTAATGGCATACTTGGTATGAAGGCTGGAGTGAATATCTTACAGGCGCTATGTCTGCCTGCTTCTGAGTGAGTATTTATTGATGGGAAGGGAATAATACTAGCTCAATAATTTACATAAACACGTACTCAATTATACTATTCGACATAATCAGCTAATAAATCAAACACAATGCAGACAAAAGAGAATACACGCTGTTTTATGATGGATTTTGTTGATATTTTGTTGATATTTTGGTAACATAGCAGCTCAGATTAGGAAAATAATTCAAATTAAGCCAATATGTAAACTTTTACAAACCGGAAGTGAAGTGCGCAGTGTAACTGACACACAAAAATAAAACCAGTCCATATGCTATTGCTACGTTATACCTGTCGTATCCGATTTAGTTTCTTATATCAGGCAGAATTATAACCGTGAAGCTTTGTACCTTTTTATTCTAAGGAACAAATAGTAGCCAGGAAGAAAGATATAAGTAAAAGAACGGCAGATAGAGCGGTGTGTAGGCCTACATGCAGATGCGATTAAGTATACTTATAGACCTAGACTTGTATTATACAGTTAATATACAGGCCTAGTGGCACGAAGACAAGTCTTGGCATAGTGTAGTGACCTGAAATGTCAAATCTAATGACTTGACGTTGTTAAAATTAATAGAAAAATGCAGTCAAAATTGGGAACTAAAACTTTCCATATTAGTACTCAGTCCAGGCTCTTTTCTTGGGCTTTTAATGATCAGTGTAATGGTCAGCGTCTTTCTCCCGTTGTTAACTAGCTGAACCCTGGGCAACACGGTCCCTCCTTCTTTCGTCTGGTGTCGAAGCTCCCCAGCTCATATTTCGCGAAAGCACTAATGCCTATGCCAGCCTTTTGTTCCGGTCCAAATGGAAATACATCCGGTATACAGCTGTCTTTTTAAACTTATTTCTGTTAGCTTTACAGCGGAATACTTTTAGTAAAAGTTCCTTTCATATTCGAATGGCACAAATGTTTACGCACACTCTCACATGTCAACTGATGCATTAAATGTCAGATCTTTGTTTCTGATTTTTACCAGCCACTGCCTTAAAAACGAATCTCTCAGGAAAGAATGAAACGGGTCGATTTCCTTTTGCAATAACCAATTCATAATTCTCACATCAAGGTACTTTGCAGATAGGCATTATTCCTGTCAGAAATGAGACATTTATAAGTTTAACTCTGCAATAGCACACGAAATGCTGCACTGCGTACATCACCTCCGGTTTGTAATATTTTTGTTACTGATTTTATATAAACTATTAATTAGATTAAACTGCTCCGAAGTAAAAAAATAACTTTGAATTATGAAACTAATTGATAATTAAAAGTTAACTTCCTATTAGCAATCTAGATTGGAAATAAAAACTGACAGAATGAACCCTAGTGGCGGCGCCAACTCAAGTGAGATAAATCGTTATTCAAATACAACGGTGCCAAATTCGTTAATTAACAAACAATCTTCAGTTAATTTGAAATTAAAATATAACAGCGAATTAGTAAACTAATTTAAAATGAAAAGTTAACTTAGAAATAACTAAATACATTGAAAATAAAAGCTGTCTAAATAATGGATAATGGGTGCTAAATCAAGTGAGATAACTCCTTATTTAAATATATAACAGTGTGAAACATCCACATGGATTATTATTAATTTATTGATATTCATCATTTACACTTTGATGTGATAAACAAATTATCGAATGTAATTTCTATTCCATCAGCAACTGTTCAATCATTGTTTAGAGTAAATCTACAAGAGTTATCTGCTTTCTCTATAAGCGTCATCATACACCGGCTATTAGTTCATCAAGGCTGTTCCCATATGGCAACAACAGGTTATTGTCGAAAAATCTTCGGCAATTTCCGGATCTCTAGCAGTAATCTTTATCGGTTATCCAAGAAACAATTGTCCGGAAAGTGGGAACTGCCGGCCGATTACTTTGTGAAGATGAATACAATGAACCCATAGTACTTCCAGGAGTCACACAAAAACCAGCTATATAATAATATATATTCCTTTCATCACAGTGATATTTTTTCTTATAATATACAGTGGTCGCATTTGTTCCTTTCACATCAATTTGTTCCAAATGATATATAGTGGTCGCATCCAAATTATATACATTGGTCGTTTTGTTCCATTTTACGTTAATTTGTTCCAAATAATATACAGTGGTCACATTTGTTCCCTTTCACATCAATTTGTACCAAATGATACACGCCTACCTTTATTCTTTTATTTATTTTGATTAGCCCTGACAGTAAAGTTAACCCTAACCTAAACCTTATCTTACCCTTAACTTAATCCTGATTTTGAGTCTAAACCTAACTTTATTCTTTTGTTTATTTCGATTAACCCTGACAGTAAACCTAACCCTAACCTAAACCTAATCTTACCCTTGACATAGTCCTGATTTTGAGTCTAAACCTAACTTTATTCTTTTGTTTATTTCGATTAACCCTGACAGTAAACCTAACCCCAGCCTAAACCTAATCTTACCCTTATCTTAGTCCTGATTTTTAGTGTAAACCTAACTTTATTCTTTTGTTTATTTCGATTAGCCCTGACAGTAAACCTAACCCCAACCTAAAACTAATCTCACCCTAACTTTGTCCTGATTTTGAGTCTAAACCTACCTTTATTCTTTTATTTATCTCGATTAGCCCTGACAGTAAACCTAACCCTAACGTAAATCTAATCTTACCCTGAACTTAGTCCTGATGTTGAGTCTAAATCTACCTTTATTCTTGTATTTATTTCGATTAGCCCTGACAGAAAACCTAACCCCAGCCTAAACCTAATCTTACCCTGAGCTTAGTCCTGATTTTGAGTGTAAACCTACCTTTATTCTTTTATTTATTTCAATAAGCCCTGATGGTAACCTAAATCAAACCTAAACCTAATCTTACCCTTAACTTAGTCCTGATTTTGAGTCTAAACCTAATTTATTCTTTTATTTATTTCAATTAGCCCTGACAGTAAACCTAACCTTAACTTAAACCTAATCTTACCCTTAACTTAGTCCTGATTTTGAGTCTAAACCTACCTTTATTCTTGTATTTATTTCGATTAGCCCTGACAGAAAACCTAACCCCAGCCTAAACCTAATCTTACCCTTGACATAGTCCTGATTTTGAGTCTAAACCTACCTTTATTCTTGTATTTATTTCGATTAGCCCTGACAGAAAACCTAACCCTAAACTAAACCTAATCTTACCTTTAACTTAGTCCTGATGTTGAGTCTAAATCTACCTTTATTCTTGTATTCATTTAGATTAGACATGACAGTAAACGTAACCCTAACCTAAACCTAATCTGACCCTGAACTTAGTCCTGATTTTGAGTGTAAACCTACCTTTATTCTTTTATTTATTTCAATTAGCCCTGACAGTAACCTAAATCAAACCTAGACCTAATCTTACCCTTAACTTAGTCCTGATTTTGAGTCTAAACCTACCGTTATTTATTTCGATTAGCCCTGGCAGTAAACCTAACCCCAACCTAAACCTAATCTTACCCTCAACTTAGTCTTGATTTTGAGTCTAAACTTACCTTTATTCTTTCATTTATTTTGATTAACACTGACAGTAAACCTAACCCTACACTAAACCTAATCTTACCCTTAACTTATTCCTGATTTTGGGTTTAAGCCTACCTTTATTTATTTCGATTAGCCCGGACATTTAACCAAACCCCACCTAAACCTAATCTTACCCTTAACTTAGGCCTGATTTTGAGTTTAAACCTACCTTTATTTTTGTATTCATTTCGATTAGCCCTGACAGTAACCTAACCCTAACGTAAACCTAATGTTACCGTTAACGTAGTCCTGATTTTGAGTCTAAACCTACCTTTATTCTTTTGTTTATTTCGATTAGCCCTGACAGTAACCCAAACCAAACCTAAACCTAATCTTACCCTTAACTTAGTCTTGATTTTGAGTCTAAACCTACCTTTATTCTTTTGTTTATTTCGATTAGCCCTGGCAGTAAACCTAAACCAAATCTAAGCCTAATCTTACCCTTAACTTAGTCCTGATTTTGAGTCTAAACCTACCTTTATTTTTTTGTTTATTTCGATTAGCCCTGACAGTAAACCTAAACCAAATCTAAACCTAATCTTACCCTTAACTTAGTCTTTATTTTGATTCTAAACCTACCTTTATTTATTTCGATTAGCCCTGACAGTAACGCTATACCCCTAAGCTAAACATAATCTTACCCTTAGGTTAGTCCTGATGTTGAGTCTACACCTACCATTATTCTTTTATTTATTTCGATTAGCCCTGACAGTAAACCTAACCCTGACCTAAACCTAATCTTGCCCTTAGCTTATTCCTGATTTTGAGTCTAAACCTACCTTTATTCTTGTATTTATTTTGATTAGCCCTGACAGTAAACCTAACCCCAACCTAAACCTAATCTTACCCTTAGCTTATTCCTGATTTTGAGTCTAAACCTACCTTTATTCTTTTATTTATTTCAATTAGCCCTGACAGTAACCTAAATCAAACCTAAACCTAATCTTACCCTTAACTTAGTCCTAATTTTGAGTCTATACCTACCCATAACTTTGATTTAAAACCGGACACTAAACCTGATACTGTAAGTGAGGTGATATATGATTCCACCGACTGAACACATTTGCTTGAGATTGCATCCAGTCATTATAAATATTATTTTATTCATTTCTATTAGATCTGACCGTAACATTTGCTCCTCTCTTCTTAAAATATTAACATCCAAGGAGTTGAAGAGTGATCTGATGGATTCATCAAGGAGGTACACTGTCTTCTATCCACAAATCACAGCCTGGGCTGACTTGTCCATTTCAGTTATTAGCATCATGGAAAAGGTAAATTTATATCTTCAGGCTAATTTTGCTCAGTAATTATCGATAACAGTTAAAGTGATAGCATTCCCAATAATACAAATGATGAAATTTACCTTGATGAAAATCAGAAGACCAGAAAACTGTATACAACATAGTTTTTAATAAGTTCGACAAGACACACAAGAAAGTTGACAGTAGAGAACAAAATAAACATCTCAGAATGTATTCATCACAATGACCTGAATTATGTTAGATGGCGAGTAAAACACTTTATATTCATAAACGAAACAATAAGTACCCATCTTTCGTCCAGCGCCTACTTTCAAAATGATAAAGTAGTAACAATCAGTACGGTAATCAACATCTTTTGTGAAAAGTTTGCCCAATTTTATGCAAGACATCTCTAAGGAAGCACAGCTTAGTTGTCCCTACAACAAGGACTGTCCTGCATTTCATAGATTGTTTTGGAACATGTATTTTTTAAAAAGCTATGCCAGTTTTAATATAAACACTTCTGGTTAATAGGGCACCTGTAGTTTTTTTCCAATTTCATTCAAGCATTGAATTTCATTCAGTTTTAGCTTATATAAATATATCGTTGTAAACTGTTGTTTATCAACAACACTCTTAGAAAAAATGATTCTATGTGGAACCAATAAAGATTCTTCATCTTATGGCCGTGGAGGAACCCTTTATGGTTATCGAACTATAAAGGGTTCTTGAGCTTATGGCTCTGTTTGGAACCACATAAATATGGTTCTGTATAGAACCCTTTCAAACAGTTCAATATCTTACCCTTTCACTACCGTTCAATATAGAACCATTTCAAAACGGTTCTATACGTAACTATAAATGGTTCCACACTGAATCCCACAGGGTTCTATTAAGAACTATAAAGGGTTCTTCAGCTCATAGTAAAAAACTCTGTATAGCTCTTCTTGGAACACTTCTTTCTGGGTTCTAAATAGAACCTTTAATTAGGGATTGTAAGGAACCAGAAAGGGTTTCTCATTTATCTAGAAAGCACTGTTTTGATTTCACACTTAACATCATTCACTCACAAACGTGTCTCAGGGTGGCACTCAATGTTTGTATAATTTTAATGATTTATCTCCAAGGCATCAGTCGATGTTTGGTTGCATGCAAGAATACTTTTCATATGGGGTAAATAAACCGATCTTGAAAGATAAACACAATTTAATATCATTACATGGTATGGAACCCTATAGAATAGTATAGAAGCTGGGAGAGAGATATTTAGTTTGATCATTTAATTTTGTTTTATTAACTCAGAATCGTAACAAACATGGAAAAATACATATTACGTTTTCCATCCTATATAAATTCTTTAAGTTATTGTGATAATTCACTTATACAAACTAAACATCTATCAGTTTGAAAACAACTTACTATAGTTACCTAAACAAAAGGTGATGTACAAACGCATATACAATTATTGTCACAATAGTAATAAGACACTAGAGCAAGTAAATTAAAATATAAGTGTTATTTAGAATCCTTAGAAGAATCTATAGGACAGAATCCAAAACGATTTTGGGGTTTTATAAAAAGCAAAAAAAAAAGCAAAAACATTGTTCAATAACTGTCTTACAAAAAAATAACATACGTCTGGATAATCCTAGTTGTATAGCTGAAGAGTTTAACAATTATTTCAGCTCAGTTTTTACCGTTGACGAAGATTTTCCGAGTTACCCCCCTTTTCAGACCGTTACTTCAGATTCACTATCCAGTGTAACGGTAACTTGTGAAGATGTTTTACGTGAACTTCGACACCTCAATGTTCACAAGGCTATAGGCCCAGAAAATATATCTGCGATAGTGTTGAAAGAGTGTGCACACGAACTATGTGTTCCTTTGACTCTGATTTTTAATCGTTCACTTCGAGAAGGAACTTTTCCCAGTTGTTTTAAACAAGCAAATATTGTGCCTATTTTAAAGAATGGGAGTAAGTCGAGGCCAGAAAACTATAGACCAGTATCCCTTTTGTCGATAATTTGTAAAGTTTTTGAAAAAGTTATACACGAAGCATGTTACAACCAAGTGAAACAACACATAATAATAAATAATAATAATACTAAGATTATACGTGCCGCAGTTTTTTGTAGTTTAATAATTATTATAAATATATACCATTTTTTTAACTTAGAGAACAAATAGTGGGGAAATGTTCTCATTAGGGAGCTCAAGCGGTCCATTAATAGCCATAGTGATATTCAAATTAATTAAGTGGGGTAGGAATTCATAGGCCGTATATTCGATTGACTAGAAATTTGAGTAAGTTATTGTTTTTACTTACATGAGCTCCAATTTCAATGTTTTATTTCATTCGATATGCATTGTGTTGATACGAATGTATTATTTCATATAACCAAGATGTCAAGTGAAACACGACTGTATTCATATTTGCTAAATTTGAAACCGATTTTGCAGAAAATACCCAGACTGAACACAACCCTATTTTCACCATGGCTGAGAGACTATTTGTAAGGGCAACACTGTTACCTTCTGTTTATTTAGAAAATAAACAGCAGCACGAGAATTGTCGTGCTGAAAAACTTCTCTACGGACGTTCAATTATGGGCAGCATGTGTGGTGTCAAAACCTCATATCTGTATGGAGAGGCGTGAAGGTGGCCAGGGATGTGCACCAGTTGAGTTTTTCGGGCGCAGGATATGACCCCCCACATCATTACACTTCCTCCGCAGAAATTGTCGACCTCAAGGACGAAGTTCCTTGCGAACCGCTCATTCCGGCGTCTGCAGACACGCGAACGACCATTTCTTCTCTGGAGCTTGAGTATGGATTCATCGCTAAACCAGGCTCGCGTCCAGTTTCCAGTTGCAGTTATGTTCCGGTTTCTCAGATGAAGTAACTGGATATAGCGATATTGGGCTGCTGTTGTGACCCCAGGTCGACCAGAACGTTGACGGTCAGCTGTTGAACCGGATTGCTGGTACCGTTGGAAGAGTCTGAAAATCGTGTTCCGGTGGACATGATAAAGTCTAGCGCTGATTCTGTGATTCACCGACCATGAGACGACAAATGACGACGTTCCGGGTAGCTGCGTCTAGTCTTGGCATATCGTAGCAGATTGAAGAAACAATTTAACAATTGAATTTAATCGAACGGCTAAGTGTCTTTTATACCTGCTAAACTCGCTTAATGATTAGGCATGATTCGCGCGTGTAACTACCATACGTTTTTCGTGCAGTTACACAAAAACTGACCCAAAAGTCTCATGTCATCAACAGCCACTATCAGGTGCTTAAATTCAATTATCGGACATTTAAAATATTACAGGATCGTGTTGTCGTATCTCAATCACGCAAATTTTTTTAAAAATTTTATTTGTGATGTTGCGTTTCTTTTTTGGGAGAGTATAACACTATTTGACCAAGTAACCATGTTAAGTTCTATGAAACACTTCAATCTTTAAAGGACCAAAATGTCATTTCATCTAGGCAAGGTGATATGTACTCGTTGCTCTCCCTAAAATTCACAAACCACAAAGAAATGGTCCCAACCGTCTACAAGCACCTATACACCTATGCTATCAGATTGGGCCTCTAAATCTTACTAAGTATCGGCGCTTATTGATTACCATCTCAAAACCAATTGCCTGCATGGATCGCAGTTTTATTAAAGAATCTGAGGCCTGTTTGAATAACTTATCTGACATTCAGGTTAGTGACGCTCCACGTATAATCTATGTACACAAGTATCGATATTAGAGTAGGACTTCGCTCAGTTTAAAATGCTTTCGATCGTTATTCCGACCCCAGTCGTACGACTACAGAAATATTGAAACTTCTGGGCGATATGCAAGCTAGATACGTATACACCAGATAAGGCTTCCTTTGTTTCGCTACAAAGTTGAAATGTTCTTAACTGTACGAGATAATTTGAATTGTGATTCAGAAAAAGTGGTATGCATTATTACTTGTAAGAAGTGTCTGCACTAATTTTTTTTTGTCGAAACCAACAATCATTTGAGTAAAATTAGATTAAATCTCTTCTTTTGAAATACTAGTTTCTTTCTGATTTATTCTAACCCGTAGACCTACCAAATACATCGTTTGTTACATGTTCAATATTACTTCATTTACCAGGTAAATGGCCATAACGGTCTCTCGAGATATCTGTAGGTTACCCACAATCACTCGAGATATCTGTAGGTTACCCACAATCACTCGAGATATCTGTAGGTTACCCACAATCACTCGAGATATCTGTAAGTTACCCACAATCACTCGCGATATCTGTAGGTTACCCACAATCACTCGAGATATCTGGTGGTTACCCACAACCACTCTAGATTAAGGAGTATTTAGAAACTTGTCTCTGTGTGTTTATTTATAACATAAAATGATGCATTGATTTAAATTAATCAACACCCTTGTACCAGTGTGATTAACTTTTAGAACTATATACCCCCTTGTTCTCTGCACGAATTGTTGTTTGTTACTCTACCATACCCCCACATACCACAACTCGGCGGATACACAAGATATGTTGTCAAAACAGAGAATAACAGTTTACAACTGTTTTTGAAACACAATTTAAGAAACAAAGGATAGCGACGTCAAAATGTCATCAAAGATTTAATTTATAACAATACCTTTCATAAATTTTTACTCATTGTTACCCATTGTTTAAAACACAGGAAAATAACTTGATGTTTTTTACACTTTACGTGGCTTTGTTCAAAGTCAAACGTCATCCCATTCTCAAAGTTCACTTTCTGCTATAAGTCTCACATATATCGCAGTAAATCTCTACGTAAAACGTCAAGAACATTTAGTTCCTTTGACGTCAGAATTTATGTTTTATAACCAAGATGTCTCGTGAAACAAAACCGTAGTTTGGAGCCTCACATAAAGCCATGGTCCCAATACAATACAACCCGCCGTACTTGCAAGTGCATGCTGTCCTCTTATAAAAACGTGGGTAAAAAGTGGGGATCCGTGCGTCGTGAGTACCACCGCTGTATGGATTTGGGAGCTCGCCCTAGGACTTTTAATGCACGAGGAACTTTTGCTGCGGTCGGGTTACGGATACACCCCCAGTACGGCCTCACCAAAAAACGTACGGACTAAAAACACACACGGTGGGTTGTGACCTGGGCTTTAGCCGTGGTCCCATCCCGCCGTACTTACAAGTGCGTGCTGCCGACTTGCAAACACGTGGGCAAAAACGGGGGACGCGTGTGCCCTCTACAGCCAATGAGCACACAACGCACTCCGTGAGTCTTTAGAATGTTTCCCACGGTCACTTGCTTAACGAACGCCGCACTTATCACGTGCGTGATGCGCACGTGGTAAGTGCGTGGTCCGTGCCTATTCGGCACTTCCCCAGTTTAGCTCTCCAATGAGTAGCATAACTCACTTGGAGGGAACCAAGTAAGTACGTGCTCCGCACTTACAAAGCACGTTTTTCGCACTGAGTTCTGCAGTATATATAAAATGTCACGTCATGCACACGCGCTGCCACTTGAAGCTGGTCTTGCAGCGTAAGAACCCGGAGTCTCTGTGGTATAATGGGCGGCATATTGAGGCATTAGCATCCGGACTTCTGGAGAACCTCCGAAGGTTGTTCTATATAGACCCACCCCCCCCCCACCCCGACATCGGTCATCGCACTTACAATATGCGAGTGAGTAAGCACACAGTACGTGAGCAGCCCGTGTAAGTACGCCTACGTATGATAACGTGGCAATCGCACGAAGATCGTACGTTGTAAACACGTACAACTCACTTACCACGTTCGCAAGTACGATGCCAAAGCCGCTCATGGCCAGGCGTGGCGTGTGGGCCACGTACTTACACCTTGCGCAACCGTGCGAGTTGTGTGCGTTGACCTTACCCCCTCCCTGCTCTTGCTGCTCCCTCCCCACGTTTTCAGAAACACTTGGCGGCAGTTGTCTTCCCAAAAAACGTACGGACTAAAAACACCCACGGTGGGTTTTACCGGGGCTATAGAGGGGTACAATCGGCTTAACCGGTTTATGGCCGACAATTTTGTTTTAAGGGGCGGAGCAGTGCAAGATAAAGATGACGTCATACTTCCCATCTGTTGCTGTGCATTCCTTTGGTGCATGACGGGAATCTATGTCATCATCATGCTTTCATAAGCATTGTTGTTTATGGACAAATAATGAATTTACAAATCATTATGTTTTTTTATAAATAATTATCATATGATTTTTACTGACTTATTGCCATTTATAGTTGTAAAGATTCACTGTTTGCTTTACGTTCATTGGAGTGTTTTACGGATTATCAAAGTACTGATGCATAATTGACGACAATTAATACCTACCCATATTTGAAGTGGGATCACCCAGAAGAACACCGCATCATTCCATTGCTGTAATGTATGTTCACTTGTAGTGTATTAATGACATGTTGCCTTTTGTCGGTTGAATGTGTTATTTCCAACCAATGTTGATGTTTGGAATAGAATTCGGTGCCTCGTTTCCAAATAATAGAAAAATTGTCCTTTCCTTAATACCATGCATGGCCTTAGATGGCGTCTTGTTTTCCCCATTTTCTTGTTACCATGTTATTTGTCAAGTGTCAACGTCAAAGATTCTAACCCTAAGTTCTCGAAGGAATTCGCCCTAAAAAGTGGTTCTATGCAGTTTCTAGCCTGAGGCTGAAGAAGGGCTTATTTTACGATCAACTTGAATTTCGAAACTTTAGAGCTAGTCTCTATGTAGCTAACCTCCAGGCATCTTCCTAACATTGAGAATTGTCGGTTAGATCGACCCAACAAACGACCGCTTGGCGTCCATTATCAAAATCAATCCTTTCTGTTTTTGATAGATTTAAAATGTCTTTCCGATTTTTTTATTTGTTTTATTTTTTATTTCTTGCGAGGGGAGAGGCCATTCGGATTCAATGCTTTTTTTTATTCAAAAGCAGGCCTTATTTGTAAAGGTTTCGCATGGTTGGGCGCTATATATCTATTGACTGTATATATAATTCGATAAGGTACATATTCGCATCTAGTCTATATGGTGTTGATCTAAGACTAAGTAAACAATAATTCAATAATCATTTATTTAATAATCAACGATCCACAATAATAAGATTTATTGTTGGTATAGTCTGAACAGAGAAACCGAGACTGGGTGACACTGGTGGGCGGGGTTAGCCAGCCTAGAGATATAAAGGCTCGACTGTGCAAAGGCTAGGAATCTTTTATCTACAAATCGCTCACAAAATGTATATATCTTTAGCATTTTTCTGATAATCTGGTCCTGGCATATACTTATAATTGTAGAGAAAATTGAAAAATGCCCGTCTCCGTCGGGATACCGGGAACTCTGCATAACAGTTCCATCTTTAACCGGTTCAATATGTTAGCTATATGTGTTTTCATTTTTGTTACTAGGCACCAATCAAATTCTTACCTAACTTTAAGAATCCCTGTTGGATTGAAAGGAGAGACACCCGATCCCCTGGGTTCAGTGGAAAGATAAGATGTCTTCCTAGTTTCTTTGTGCCCGGTTTCCCAAAATGTGGAACTACAGACATTTACTATCGGCTTATAACACATCCGGATATAGAGCCTCCTTGCGTTAAGGAACCTCATTGGTGGACCAGATATCGACACAAAGGTATTTCAGTTGTCTAAAGAATTTATTCTCGACCATTCTCTGAAATTATCTTTATGATTAAATACAATTACGGAAAATGACGAGCAGTACTTAATTACCCTCGTTATAATAACTAGTCTATAATCGTATCCGCTTTACTTCATTAAGCGAAAAACTACCACAAGAATACATCTGACATGGTTTTTATTTGTCTATTTCCGCAGGTTCTGTAATATCCGGTTATTTATATTGTTACCAAGGAGCTTCTAATAAAATTAGCAATAACCAAGCTAATTATGAACTGATCGCTGCCCAGAACTTCACCAAGATCACTCGTTTGTATATTTTTTAGTAGTTTCATTGCTTACGATTACAACTTACACATAGTCTTCTATGAGTTCAAAAAGACAAATTGTGTACTCCTTAAAATATAAATGCTACTATTTTTTCACTCAATAAATGAATCACCATGCATTTTCTTTTGTCTAACAGCCATTATAGGATATGTCTAGCTGGTCATAGCATATTAACAGCGAATGATAGCCCATCTGGCTTGTGTTCCCCATATTAGAGAGAATTTTAAATCCATCCAAAAACATGAATTAAAGTCCTTCAAACTATTGCTGGATCTATATCAAAGCCCAAAAATGTAATAAACAGTTTTTGTGAAATATTTATTTAACAAAATGTGAATCAGGCTTTGTTTCAATGTCTGTTTTTTTTTTTTTCTTCTTTCGCTAATTTGTATTTCAAATCTCCTTTTCAAGATTTCTATAGATATATATAAGGTTCTACATACCAAAACTTATTTTGACTTGTGTTTATGTCGTTTTCAATTTTAGTGGATTGCAGTGCCTCGACTATATGGGATCAATCATATTGGAAACATATACCTCAGAATAACATCCAATCAGACGAGCCAAAATTCACAAACGCGGATGCAATCCACCGTTTTCTGCCGGATGCTAAATTTATTGTGATCATGAGAAACCCTACGGAAAGGTATTTTATCGTGTCGTGATATTAACCGAGCGTGACAAGTCAACAATTGTTAGCAAGTTATTATCCAACGAAAACATAATTAAACAAAAATGTACAACAGACATTTTAACAATTTACCATTTAGTGGCGAAATGCCTAATGTATAATTTTGCATAGGAATCTAGTACAAAACCTTGCTCTTGATATGCCTTTATTTATTTACAGGCTCTACTCGGATTATATGGCGTTCTCATATTCCAAACTCAGTCCAGAGGTATTTCACGAGAAAGTCAAGAAAAGTATAATGTCAATGGAAAATTGCTTCTCTAAAAAGTCCGTCAGAAGCTGCCTCTACAACCACACTTTGGTCACGTCGCTAGAGGTATATTCAATTATTATTGGTAAAAAAGATCGATAATTGTTAACCCACATAACAGGTACTGCCATTTATCTCATTGACTAACGATAGAATAATACCAATGCTCATATTGTTTATCAATGACATAGGGGGCGCTGCCCGTTATATAATCAAATAGCAATTCCTTTTAGTCATCTGGCCGACTCTACTGTGTGAAAAAGAACAGATTTGCCAATTTATTTGAAAAGATTATAGAAGCGAAGACTAAATGTGTTTTAGTGTAACATTTCTCTCGATTGTACATGTTAATAAGGACTGCGTTATGGCAAGCCGTTTTATCACTTCTGCCTTTATTCTACATATGTTGAGTAAGTTTTGCTTTTATTTTACTTTTGTAGAATTCTTTTCCACTTATGTGAAATTTTTTTTAACTTATGTTGAAAAGATTTTCCCTTATGTGAAATACATTTTCAGATATGTAAAATAAAAATTGATTTTATATATCTAGAATTTTTTCAACATATGTGTAATAAAACACCAGAACCTAACAATTTCACATATGTGGAAAAGAATTTCACTTATGTAAAATAAACTTTAATTGAAGATATGTACAAAAGAGTTCCACTTATCAGAAAAATGATAAAGGATTTCTCCCCCACAGCAAGGGACCGTATCCAACCTTCATTTGTGCTCATATTGTCTTGTGTAGACTTTGAATACAAATCAAAGACGATAGGAATATATTTCACATACTGTGCAAGTTTAGCCTCAGCAGGGCACACTCCCAAGACAAATAAATTTTAATAAATCATCCTCTGTATCAGGATTGCAACAACAACAAAACACGGCGGAGACTGACCTACATGCTTTGTATAGGTCATTGATTGCATAGTCGAAAACTCCCATAGATTTAGCCTACAGGCAACAATACAAAACCATGCATTTTATTATGAAAATGCCAACTAAGATGACAAATAAACAGCAAATATTATATTAGGCGACGGGTTTATTCTTATTCAGTACTTTTACTGCAGTCTATATCATTTTATTTTCCAGGTGAATCAGACTGTTCTCTACAGAACCGGTCGCAAGTCTAGGCTTATTAAACAAATGTAGTTTCCCTCATTTATTCTTCGCTAGAAAAGAACAAATGCTTTGCGAAATGCATAGGGTGGATGTCCTTCCGATCAGATTGTACTTTTGGAACAAATTCATTGCTGTTAAATACCGGCTGTGAGGGAGAAGTAATTGAGGCTGAAGATGCTTTTTATTCTGATATCTACAAAAGAGTTCTACTCACCTTTTTATTTTACATATGTGAAAAAGATTTCCACAAATATTGAATAAAGGCTTACCTTAGATATGTCGTATTCTTTTTCACATATGTTGAATTCTTTTTTAGATAAGTGAAATTCTTTTCAACATATGTAAAATAAAAAGGTGAGTAGAACTCTTTTGTAAATATCAGAATTAAAAGCATCTTCGGCCTCAATTACTTCTCCCTCACAGCCGGTATTTAACAGCAATGAATTTGACTCAAAAATAAATTCATTTATTTTAGATATGTGGAAAAGAATTTCACATATGTGGAAAAGAATTCAACATATGTGGAAAAGAATTCAACTTATGTGGAAAAGAATTCAACATATGTGGAATAAAGGTAGAGGTGATAAAACGGCTTGCCCTACTGCTTCAAACTTTGCTGAATTTGGTTTATATTAATAAACCAGAATCAGAACGCTTGTTTAAGACACATTAATACCTTATTGTTTGATGCAAACAAGTAAAATAATCAGACAACCAGATTAACGAGCAACTAAGCGCGGAACGATGCAAGTATAGAAACTGCAATCTACTGTTTATCTGCTCAGGATATCACTTTATTCTATTTTTTTTAGTATTACTAGTATTAGCAAAATGCTTTTACAAATGATACACTGATGTCAGTGTAAGGACAGCGTAACTCACGCGTGTTGTTTCCTGTTGTAGGTTAGGGTACATATAGGCGTGTACAACGAGGCTATTCAGGACTGGTTCAAACTGTACCCAAGGTCACAGTTTCTCTTCCTAAAAACGGAAGAGTACTCTCAACGTATATCCCAGTCTATTATACAGATGCTGAAGTTTATAAATTTAGGTATGGTCTGTTTTTTTTTACTACATTGATCCAATTCAAACTATAAAACAAATCGACAAAAATGTATAAACTTGATCGATTTTTGGAATCCAATAATTCGCACTAAAAAGCTTAACCTTATTTTGCTCTTCAGAAATTCCTGGTGGAACCTGGTTGAAGAATGTTGCAGAAATACACAGAGCAAATACGAGACCGAAAGGCAAAAAAAGTATTGGATCAATGTTACCAAAGACTAAGACACTTCTAGACGATTTCTACAGACCATTTAATAAAAAACTGATTCGTCTATTAAACGATGATCGCTTTAACTGGACGATATCAGTCTAACTAGTGTGATCAATGCTACAAATGTAAAGGAGGTGTATTCAATATTTTACCAATGGAATTTTTTATATTATGCGATGCAGAGAAGGAAAATGTGTCTTGCCTCCGACCAGGATGCTATTATATATATGCTATGTTGGGATACAAACAGGTACAGAGAGTCAAATCAACAGATTAATCAGAAAGTTAACCTGAAGTTTGTTTGTGTATACCTGTGTGCTGCGTATATCGTCTCCTGCTCAGGGCAAAACTCTCAAGTGATTATTTGGTCTATTTCGGTTTCCAACTCTTATTTTCTGAGGCAGCAGTAGAAGATGAGGCTAGGATAACTTCAGATTAGATTCCCCGAACAACTGTTGCTAGAGGAAAAGAGCCACTCAGTACCATCATTAACCATTGAACTAGCACTACATAATATCACTCAGAAATTCACTTAGTACCCACAAACCATTTCCCCACACCCCTCAAACCGCGGCTTGGTTTTACAATAGATTCACACAAGAAATATCAAACTAAGGCTTGATCACATGAACCCTTGCACTCAGCACTTTCTGGTTCAAACGAATCAATCAGTATACCTGCTGAATCACATTAGCACAATCACTCAGTATCTGCTGGTTCAAACGAATCACTCAGTATACCTGCTGAATCACATTAGCGCAATCACTCAGTAGCTGCTCGGTCGAACGAATCAATCCGCATGCCTGATAAATCACATTAGCACAATAGCTCAGTACCTGCTGGTTCAAACGAATCACTCGGTATACCTGTTGAATCGCATTAGCACGATCACTCAGCACCTACTGGTTCGAACGAATCACTCAGCATGCCTGGTGAATCACATTATCACAATCACTCAGTATCTGCTGGTTCAAACGAAACAATCAGTATCTTCTGCTTAAAACGGATTGCTCAGTACCTCAAATCCAGCTGGATCAGCAAACACAATCACTCAGTACCTCAAATCCTGCTGGATCAGCAAACACAACCACTAAGTACCTTTGGACCCTGTTGGAGCACGGGACACAACCACGTTGTACTTGCTAAATCACACGAACAAAGTCACACAATAATCCTTGTGGATAGAGTAACCCGGTAGACTTAAACCACGAAACCAGTCACCGGCTACCCTAAAAATGCTGCTAGATCCAGAGTCAACCAGTATTATTAAACCAAAGATGGTTGCATATTGTCCGACATTATCTCTGAATCATGCACTCTTGGATCCCACGAGAAGTCAACCCGTACCTTCTAGCTACTGTTGGATCTAAGATATGCTCCGTGGTCGATCAGAGTTACCCAGTATCCTCAGACTGCTCCGTGATCGACGGGAGTTACCCAGTACCCTCAGACTGCTCCGTGATCGATCAGTTACCCAGTACCCTCAGACTGCTCCGTGATCGATCAGAGTTACCCAGTACCCTCAGACTGCTCCGTGATCGATCAGAGTTACCCAGTACCCTCAGAGTGCTCCGTGATCGATCAGAGTTACCCAGTACCCTCAGACTGCTCCATGATCGATCAGAGTTACCCAGTACCCTCAGACTGCTCCTTGATGAAACGAGTAGTCACAGTCTCCCGACTGTAAAATAAATGCCAAAATACCCATCAGAGGTCAAGCATACTTTTTTTTCATTCAAAATAATAATTGTAGCTTTTTACGTAGAAATGACGAATGTCATGACCTCTTTATGTTGTATTGGTGTGATTACTCAATACTGTACCGCGCCAAATATGTCCTGTACACTATTTGATGACACACAGACATGTGTCAATTTTACCATACCTCAGCATGGATTCGTTATAGAATCTTTAATTTCAGGTAAAGTTTTGTTTGCTGAACGATTGATTTGAAGCGTGTTGTCATACTGTAACCGGCTTATTCATGCTCCAGCTGTCATTGAACGTCGATTCCAGTTGCCAAAATTTAAAAATCATTTCAATGAAATTTCCAAAAGAAAGATTATCGGACTCGGGGCTTTGCAATACGATAACACATTCCTGACTTGGGTCATATTCCTTGGGTAACCTCTATCAGATTTTTTGCTATTC
This sequence comes from Mopalia muscosa, assembly GCA_031763545.1. Lineage (NCBI taxonomy): Eukaryota > Metazoa > Mollusca > Polyplacophora > Chitonida > Mopaliidae > Mopalia > Mopalia muscosa. The sequence goes on along the minus strand of JARFOD010004801.1, from coordinate 2,485 downwards.
GTCTGGAATTCAAACTGATCTATTTCAATTGAATTGTGAGTGAGTGTCAAACATACATACTTAAATTGAATTCTGAGTGAGTGTCAAACATACATACTTAAATTGAATTTTGAGTGAGTGTCAAACATACATACTTAAATTGAATTGTGAGTGAGTGTCAAACATACATACTTAAATTGAATTGTGATTAATTGTCAGTCATACCTACTTAAATGTAATTTTGTGTTATCGTCAAACTTACCTACTAAAATTGAATTGTGTGTGATTGTCAAACAAACATACTAAAATTGAATTGTGTGTGATTGTCAAACATACATACTTAAATTGAATTGTATGCGATTGCCAAACATACATACTTAAATTGAATTGTAAGTGATTGTCAAAGATATCTACTTAGGTTGAATTGTGTTATTATCAAACATACATACTAAAATTGAATTGTGTGTGATTGTCAAACATACATACTTAGTTTGAATTGTGTGTGATTGCCAAACATACATACTTTAATTGAATTGTGTGTGATTGTCAAACATACATACTTAAATTGAATTGTGTGATTGTCAAACAAACCTACTTAAATTGAATTGTGTGTGATTGTCAAACATACATACTTAAATTGAATTGTGTGTTATTGTCAAACATACATACTTAAATTGAATTGTGCGTGATTGTCAAACATACCTACTTAAATTGAATTGTGCGTGATTGTCAAACATACATACTAAAATTGAATTGTTTGTGATTATCAAACATACATACTTAAATTGAATTGTGAGTGAGTGTCAAACATACATACTTAAATTGAATTGTGAGTGAGTGTCAAACATACATACTCAAATTGAATTGTGTGTGATTGCCAAACATACATACTTAAATTGAATTGTGTGATTACCAAACATACATACTAAAATCGAATTGTGTGAGATTGTCAAACATACATACTTAAATTGAATTGTGTGTGATTGTCAAACATACATACTTAAATTGAATTGTGTGTGATTGTCAAACAAACATACTTAAATTGAATTGTGTGTGATGGTCAAACTTACCTACTTAAATTGAATTGTGAGTAAGTGTCAAACCTACATACAACCTATATAACTGTGTATATCAACCAATCAAGGGGCGGCTGGGTAGGAATTTCTTATTGGCATTAGTACTCTAAGGGGTAAAGGGTAAGAAGAAGCCGTATATCGAGGGGGCTTTATTTTTTTGTCCTTGTCTTTTCCCTATCTTATATTTACTGTCAGTCGTGTGGAATGGTGGTTTCCGTCGCCTGTTTGGCAGACACTCGCCAAACGAATGAAATAATTGGATGTAGGACAATAAAGCCCAATCAAACAAACGGATAATCAAAACATCACATTGTACAACTTAACTGATTGTTTAGCCTCATTGTATATACGTTTTGTAGACATCGGTGCTCGTAACAGTACTTGTATTATATGTAACATTGAAAATAAAATTGTGAAATGCTATTAAAAATATGCTGAGACTTTAAACCTGATATCCGGGTTATACATACAAATAGCTGCTCAATTTTGGGAATACTGATACTGTCTTATTATTCTGTGTAATTCCTGTTACACAAATAGCTTTATACGCCTTAGTATACTAGTTGGTTTACTTTGTTTTTAGTTTATGACAGGTAAGAGTGTATGTGGTATGACTGCTAAGAATGCATTTGAAATGGATGACAATTCTGGGCCAAGCTCGGTGTCTCAAATACACCACACAATTCGTATTGCCCCCAAAGTAGGATTGACACACGCCAATAATATTAAATATTAAACAATAACCTTGTCTCGCAAGGGTTCCCCAACTCTGTTGGAACAACACCATGCCACATAGGTTATATACCATACCAGTTGTCTCATGGTAAAACTTTCGTTAATGCTACGTTCCCACTATCATTATTGTAGGCACAATTGTAGTCGTCTTTATCAGGGTGATCCTATCAGATTTAATCACATCTTAGGATCAGTCGTGGCGATCGTGTTGATCGTAGGAATTTTTTGAACCGTCCAAAACTTTCTGACGATCAACACGATTGACATATCTGATAGCTTCACCACGATTTCAACTGTGCTGCCAATCCTGATAGTGGGAACCTAGCATAACCGTCCAACACTTTCCGACGATTGCCACTACTGACCTCAAGATCCAATAGGATAACAACGATTACGCCACGATTAAGACGTCGTGGTTTTGGGAACGTAGATATACCAATGTATTGAATAATTTTTGTGTCTTTTAGAAAGTGAAGCAAATTGCATCTGTTGAAGTTTATAACTACAAATCACAAATAGGGTTTTTGACATGAATCAAGGTATTGCTAATCTCTTGGGGAATGGTTAATGATGCTTTAAAATATCTCTGACTGGAACGGTGTCTTCCCACCTATCGTAGTACATAGAACAACAGATACTAATCCACACTTAATAGATTTGTCATTGGTCTCACAAAGATCGATGGTGCGTCTCAA
>JARFOD010004790.1:0-11674 GCA_031763545.1 Mopalia muscosa | reverse complement strand
ACGATAGGTTACGTGGGTTTTAATTCACGCGAACGGTAGATCGGTTACGCAAAATTTTGAAAAAATAAGGCCTGCTGAGGGGTGACAGATTGTTTCGAAGCTGTGAATAGTACATCGAAGTTGGATTAAGAAAGGGCACTCAATACCACCAAGCCATGGCGTTGGCCTATTCATAAAGGAGGAGTCAAAACTAAGGGGCAATACATGAGAAATTTGTTTTGACGTCCCTGTCCTGCATCCTGTGATTGCTGTTTTGTCTTTGTTGCCAGTGGCATTGAGAGAGATTTCCTTCGCCTTTTGAGTTGGCACGCTCAAAAGTAGGCCTACAGTGTTTAACCCCAAACAAACAAACAGATACATTGTAACTTAAAATTTCTACATATGCAAAAAATAATCTGTACAATTCCAATGATTAGGAAGATTATTTTTTTTATCCTTGTGTACATATCATTTGTATATTATTTCAAAGTTATTTTAAATATTTGTGTTAAAATGAGACTACCTTAGATGATGTGATGTGTGAACGATCATGGAGTCTGCACTAAACACTGACTTTAACAACTTCACAGAATTCCAGAAATATAAAGGAAGATTAGTTTTAATGCCCTATGTACAAATCCTTTATAAGTTATTTCAAAGTTATTTCAAATATTTGTGTAAAAATGAGACAAACCTATGGTTTGATGTGTGAACAATGTACATGTTCATGTATATATTGTAGAGTCTGCACTAAACACTGACTTTAACAGCTTCACAAAATTCCATCGATGAGGAAGAAATAATTTTTTCATAATTTATGTCATTTATAAGTTATTTTAAATATTTGTGTAAAAAGAAACTGCCTATGGTGTGATGTATAACCAATGCACATGTATGTAGTATGGTGTAGTCTGCATCGATAGCCTGTCTGAATAGCCAATTATAATTTTAACCATCCCATCATTAGGAGAACAACTTGTCAAGCAGGTTTTGTCATCAGCTGTTCCTTCTCTGACTAATACTCTATTATGGGGACTTTTAATACTGATCTATAATTAAAATGCTTCAGTTATAGGAATGTCATAAAAGGTGGTTATGCCAATTGCTGGGATGGTTTTTACAAGGTTTCCTCTCAGGTTTCCACCGTATTTAAGCAAGGTGTAATGTAAAATCCATCGTCATATTTATATAAGTGAAATAGTGTTGAGTATGGCGTTAAACCCCTATCAAGCAAAGGAATAATAATAGTGAGCATCGAACAAAGGTGGTTCAAATTGCATATTTAGGTGGTTAAATGCATATAAGTCATAATTAGGAACAAAAATCAATACAGATGTATGTCAGACCTGCCTACCCTACAAGATGCTCATAAAAACCACCCCTGCGATTGCCAGAGCCACAATATGTGACTGGCTCATATACCTGACGGTCGACAGGCGGACTCGATATGGTGAATGGAAAATCAAAGCAGATTCAGTTTAGGAGAGCACTTGCTACCACTAAGCACACGGCCGTGGGCCCAAGTTGGCCTAGGAGCCATTCAGGCTTAGGTTAAAAATATATTTTTTCTGGAGCCAAATTTGTCGGAATGAATAATACATGCATTTATGTCTTGAATTTAAGATATATTCAACGGTACATTCGCATATCAGTCATGCAAGCCTAAACAGGAATTCTTAATGCTGGGTTTGGGATAAAAATGGACAACCCCTTTGAGGGTCAAACCTTTCCATTTTTCTTTTTTCAAATTTTTTTTTTGTCCTGCATTTACTGAAAAAATTATATAAAAATTCCAGTTAGAAATTGTTTAATTTTAAGTTTGAAAATTATGATTCAGTTCTTTGCAAGTATACAGTTGATTGGGTTTTGCCTGATTCCTAGCACTTTATCTTGAGAAATATGTTATTACACTCACTTGACAGCGTGCCAAATTGCCAGCCCGACAGCAGGCCTTTCGTTTCGACGGGTATCCTAGTATCCGATACCCGCTGGGACACCCGCAAATTATATAATGAGTATGAGTTCAAATCTGTTTCAGCTCTTAGACTAATCTAGCATAAATATTCTTGAGAACCCTTCATCAGAAACATTCTTAGAAATTCAGCAGAAACTTGTCAAGTGCTCTCTCTGATCACCATTTTGTATGCAATTCTAAAAAATCGCCACAGTCAGAAACGGGTGGATACCCTCCTTTCAGGCTCGCCCCCACCCCACTCAGTCACTATGCTCCCTCGATTGGGCGCTTTACTCCCTAGGATACCATGGATACAGTACTCGCAAACTACTAGTATGGGTATCTACTTGGATTCTCCTAAAATGTGAGTAAAAGCAAGGCCTGAGCAGGACAGTAAAACATCACGTGACATTAAAGATAACACATCTGTACTGCCTGTACATGACAAGAACTCAAGAAAGTTCAAGCCAATCATGCACTTAACTCCCTCAACACTACTGGCAACACATAAAGACAGGACAATCACAATTCACAAGTACACAAAGGTAATGACTCCACAACACAGCTTTCTGTTGCCTCTTAGCTCCGAGATCACTATGGCAACATGTGCTGTAACATGGTGGCCGAGAAGACATTTAATTTCTTGATTCAAACTTTTGAGGCCATATGCCCTGAAAGATCATCCTCACTTCCAGGATATTTTGCAATTACAGGAGTTCTCCAAAAAGCAAAATAGCATGGACTGACGTTGCAAAGGTTTACATATAAACATCAGCAGTAGGCCTAGGCACAGTAGGCCTTAACTATTTTTCGAGAAAAAACGCAGGGAATTTCCAGGACAAGCAATCTTTCTTAAACTTTGCAATCCATAAAAATGTTTGATTGTTTGATTTACCATTTGGGGGTACCCCCTCCCCCCCCCCCCCCCCCTTTGTTATTATTTACGATCTGTTACCATTAAATGGTTCACAATGTAACGGAATAGTATGTGAGCTGTAACCATGAGGGGGTACGCATTGTACCCCCATTTTCCATTTAGGGGTACACGTTGTAACCCTCCTCAATATTATTTTTGAGCTGTTACCATTTGGGGGGTACGCGTTGTGACCCTCCTCAATTAGACACGCCCCTTCTAGAATAGTTTGTCCATTTTAAAACAAAGTCACAATTTTACAAAGTTTGTCAGTTTAAAAACAAGCAACACAGTTGCAGCCATGAATACACTTTCTACATTTTCCAGAATAAATCAAATACCTGTTCTGTGTGGTTTCAAAAGGAGTTGCGTCCTCAACGTGCAGGCAGAAGTTTACTGTTTGTTAACAACTCCGTATCTCTCGATGACCGGCACCGGATACAGGCGGAGGCGGCCAGGCAAAAGTAACACATCACACACGCACCGCAGTCACTCCCATGGGAACCACCGCATGGAAATAAAGACGAGGCTATTATAAAAAGGCAATATTAACGTTAATGTTGAATAAGTTCAGGGTTAAAATTATGTATAAAATAATATGCCTTCTATTATTTTCCTTTCGTCATATTTCCTCGATTAGGTTTGTTTTCTTGCTGAAAGAAGTAGCAGACGACTCCCCAAAAATGACAGGAAGTACAAGTTCTAAAAAGATGTAGGCGAACTAGATGGATGAATGTTTACTTAGCCAGTTTGTGGTATATTATTGCGTATTGACAGTGTGTAAGTCATAATGCGGTAATACACATCTGTGTCATGTATAACTTTTCGTGTATGAAAAATCATTCTATGGGTATCATACAGGATTAGTAGTCTTTATGTAGCTCACGTCAAAGCGAGGCTTCATATATAAACAAACCCGCAAAAGCACATGGCCCTATAAGCATAATATGATACAGCGTTACAAAGTACTGTTCTAAGTTTTTGTTTGCTATAAAAATTTCAGTTGTAGATTATGATTGTTTAGAGACCACATTGTGATTGACGTAGGCCTATACCGATTTCAGAACATAAAGAAATCAACTACACAGAGTGGTAGTCCTGATATAACTGAGAATTCATATACATAATTATATAGCCTAGACCCTACTACGACAATTCTCAGTTATGAAGTTTCTGTGTACAAATGCTTACTTATAACAGCAGCCTTTGTCTCTCCTAAATTTTAAAGTAGCTAGACTGGCCGGGAAGTTTCACTAGGTCACTCTTGGACGAATCTACTTTCAAATTGAGGCGGTGACCAATGGCTGTTATAATGTAAATTCTGACACATTAGTCTGTTTTCATCCCGATTTCTTGACAAAATTTGTTCGGTTTACCATAAAAGACGATACAAACAAAAGCGTAAGCTTATAGGTTATTGATTAGGTCTACTGTGGTGGTTGTATTTAGGAAATATATGTGATTTCAATGACCCAGGAGCTGCAATTAGACTCATAAGTAAGCATTTGTACATAGAAACTTCATAACTGAGATTTGCCATTAGGTTATATGCATATATATGAATTCTCAGTTATATCAGGACTGTGTTGTAATCATAGGTATGGCACTAGCACATTTACTAAGTCTTAGCCCTACATCCTGTCAATAGAAACACGTGATAGAGAAAGTAAATTCACCTGCCTCTATTGCCGGCCCAAAATAATTAAAAAAAATAATAATAATAATTCTTTATTTCAGACACAAGAGGTCCATATAGTATGACATTAATGTAAAGATTTTAATGAATGGAAGGGTCAACAACAGTTCTCAGTGTTGCTTATAAATACCTGTGCATTAATTAAATCGCATTCCAAAAATTATTATCTCTTATTTTTTCTTGAGGGTGGTTGGAGGGAGCTTCATGTGGCCCTGGTGCTCTCAGAGCTAAAGGGGAACAGGAAGCCGATCTGTTTGTAGTGTTTGTATCGCGTCCTGTTGTTGTCTTTCTGTATTTGTCCCGTCCTGTCTTTGTTTGTTTGTTCCTAGGGTTTTTTTAGGGTTTTTCCTTCACCCATTGGGCTGGCATGTCGTCATATAAGTGAAATACCCTTGGGTACGGCGTTAAACCCCAATCAAACAAACTTATTTTTCTTTGATTGTGTTTACTAGCCCTATGATAATGACAATGAGGAATTCCCCTCACAGTCAAGGTGTTGAATAATCCCCACTTGAACAAGATGTAGGCCACTTTTTATCAACTCTCATCTGTCACTAGACTCGAAATCTGCTGAAGGCCTGCCTGTAACTGCTGTAAGTTAGTCAGCAGGGATAAATCAGAAATGTTTAATTTTATTTTTGCAAAGGGAGATCATTTTAACATTTTAACTGTGGTGAGAAATTCAAATAAAACTTTATTGAAACATCGACAGGAAAGAAAGGAGGAGCTTAGATTAGTGTGTCTATGGTATCCTAAAATAATCAGGAGAAAATCAGATTTATTTTTTAAGAGAAGTAGATATTCTGTGTTAACTTATAAATATGCTTTGAGCAGATGATGAGATAACCAATCTGAAGTATTTTACTGAATTTCTACAATTCTGACAATTACCAATATATTATATTCAAACTGATTTGTGTAACATCTAGTGGCTAGTGGCTAGCCTTTTCAGTTGTGGCTTTCCAATATTCAATCTTTAGCTTATTACTATTTGATGCAAAATGCATGTTTCTGAATTAATTGTTTTAATGTACTTTTGTGTTGTTTCAGACATGTGATCAGCCAGATGTAGATGTATACTGTGTGATAATGGGAGATATATAAGCTGTTGTGTTGATAAGAAGACCTAGCATCCAAATCTTATACATTGAGATGGATGCCTGGAAGAAATCAGCCATCACAGTTTGTCTGTATGGTTTCTTCAAAGCCTTTAAGCCCTCAGAGCCATACCTGACACCCTATTTAACAGAGCCTCCAATTAACCTTACCAATACACAGGTGTATAATGAGGTGTACCCTGTATGGACGTACTCCTACCTGGTTGCACTAATTCCCGTCTTTCTACTGACTGATGTATTACGCTACAAACCTGTGATTGTCTTTGAAGCTCTCTGTTACATTGCAACTTGGCTGATGCTATTATTTGGTCGTGGTGTCTTGACCATGCAATTTATGCAGTTTCTTTATGGATTTAGTACTGCTACAGAAATAGCTTATTACGCATATATTTACGCAGCAGTCGAGGAAGAACATTACCAGAAAGTTGCTGGGTATACGCGTAGCTCTATTTTACTAGGAAAGTTTGTTGCTGCCGTAACTGGCCAACTCCTGATTACATTCCATGTGACAGATTTGTACATTCTGAACTTTATATCTCTAGGTAGTGTGTGTGTATCGCTGGTAGTGGCTTTATTACTACCCAGTGTGTATCATTCCATGTATTTCCATCTCTCTGACAAGAACTCAAAAGAGATGCGCAGTGCAAGCCAAAGGCAACAGGATTCCGGACTTGAAAATCCTGGCTTTGTGCCTACAAATGTAGAGAATGAAATTGAAGAGAATGCTGTCCAGGAGGAAAGTGAAACAATGAACACACCTACTGGGCACAAATCCTCTGTTGTCAGCAGCGGTGATGAAGAGGCCAGGAGGAGTTCCCTCCCCATGCCGCGAATACCTGCAATGCTGGCAGACATTGACACTAGTTCACTCGCCTGGTCAACACAGAGTGGTGATTTTGATAGATTCTCACAGAGCTCTGTCTCCTCCCATGTTCAAGATGGTCTCTCTGAGAGTATGAAGACACACAATGCGTACACACCAGCGGGTACTGCTTTGTTGGAACAAAAACCTTCATGCTGTGAAATGATCAAATCAGTGTTTTTGATCCTATGGAAGGATTTCCTCTCCACCTACTCAAAGCTGATCTTACTGACATGGTCTATTTGGTGGGCAATAGCTTCATGTGGCAACTTCCAGGTGGGCAATTATATTCAGAATCTGTGGGATGATATTGACCCAGATAGAGATGACCCGCATAAGTACAACGGTGCCATCGAAGCTGCGGCCACATTGCTAGGTAGAGTTGTTAAGAAATGTCATCTGAATCGAAATCTGTTCAGTAAAAGCACATTTTTCAGCCTGATTGGTGAACTTGATGTGAGTGGTTTGGGGTCATGCATTCCACTAGACTCCACGGATGCTTCTACATGTGCAAAGAAACAGGAAGCCCATATGTCTGTGATGTCTTTGTATTGTCCTGTGAGTGTCCTGTACTGTCGTCACATGTGATGTTTTTGTTTGTTTGTTGCCAGTTAGGTTGGGGTGGTTTCCTTCTCCCATTGGGCTGGCACGCCGTCATGTGAGTGAAATAACCTTAAGCACAGCCATTTAACCCCAATCAAACAAACAAATGACAAATTCTACATGTACATGGTTACTTCCCCTAGGTCAGGAAAAAAATTTAATTGATCACGTAAAAATTAAACCTACAGTAAATGATGTTTAAGATGTTTTTCCGAACGTATGTACTATGTAGAATTTGGTGAGAAATTTTTAACCCAAAAATGAGTGGTTGCGAGAAATATTACATTTTTTCCAGGGGTGATGGTAGGCTGGGCAATCTACAGTAAGCAGTTCCTGATACTCTTTGCATTTTTGTCCATGTATAGTTTTTACAATAAAATGCAAGATGTCACATTGTGAAATATTAGTTTTATTTATTTAGCTAGTCATTAATATCTAGAAATCTTTCTTTTTCTTATAAATTTTCAAATGAAGATGTCATTGCTTTAATAAACAGGATTGATTTCTACCTTTTAAATTATTAATCCTATATGTCTTTCTTTATTCAAATAGTAACCTACATGTTACTAAATGTATGAACATACATGTTGAAATTTTCCCTCAATCTTTGTAATTATATTGTTAATTATCTACAATTTTAAGCAATGTTTGTATTAATGGCTAAAAGAGAGACAAAAGATAAGCTACTTAGCCTAAATTGTATCTCACTATGGAAAATTCATTATAAACCAAATGTATGAACTATTGGGTAGACCATCTTAAGGCCCCTGGTCAAGCACATGTCTGCCATTGCATGGGAGCGCCATTTTAAATAGGACTGTAACTCTATAAGTTTTACAGTTGTTTTTTTCAACTTTTTGTTTTCACGAATGCATTATGCTGAAAAGAATTTAAATTTCCTGGGTAACCCATAAAATTCAGGAAAATATGCCTATTCAGTCATCTTTTTTTTCTTGAATCTTCATGTTACAATCATTTTCCATTTAATGAGATTTCCACTTTCCTTACTTTTTCCATGGCTGTATGTTCCAGGCTGTGTCATGCTATGCCCTGGAAAGCAAAAATCATTTTCCCCTTTCTTGTTCTGTTGGATTACACTCTGTCACTGCCATAATACAAGTGCAATGAAACTTTACCAAGGGCTTAGGCACAGGGGTGTCCACCCATCCAAATGGACACATCCGACACCCTGAAGTGAACAACTGCCTCATTTTGACATCCGCCCCATGAGGGAGCGGGTGGGCCATGGCCCTGCAGAATACTCCCTCCGCTTCCTCTGTCGATCGTAAGAGGCGAGAAAAGAGGATGCTTTCTGTTGCCCTGGTGTTCGCAGAGCTAAAGGGTAACGGAAAGCAGATTTGTTTGTGATTTTCTGTATTTGTGTCCATCATCATATAAGTGAAATACCCTTGAGTACGATGTTAAACACCAAGCAAACAAACATTTTGACATCCTTTTTATAAGAAACTTCAACATACAGGAGTTAGGGAAACTGTCAAAGTTGGACACACAGTTACTTAAAAATGAAGCAAAATGACTATTTTGGACACCATGCATTACAGTCCATACTCTCTGGCTAAGCCCCTGAACGGGACACAGTTTAAAACACTCCGATTGAAGGGATTCTATAGAGTCCACTAATGTTCAATTGAAGTGATTGTATATAGTCCACTAGATGCAATTTGAGATTTTGTATTCTGGATTAAACATAACTTTACTAGATTTAAGTATAATTTAAAGACGATAAAGTGAGTTAATAATCGCTGTTCAATCATCATGCAAAATTTCATTTCTGTTCCAGGGGCCATTCTATCATTCTGTATTGGTTTGATACCTGCTAACTGGACTGCCTATGGGGAGTTACTGCTTGGGGTTGTCTCCCTTGTCAACTGTGCTGTCTTACTAGTGATGGCTTACACACATGAGATCTGGGTTGCGTATTGTCTGTATGTCATCTTCAGAGCAGCTTATCAACTTGTCATCACAGTCGCTACGTGAGTCATAAACTTGTTATATTATTCACCACATCAGCTTTTAAATTGTCATCACAGGTCCCCATGTGAGTAATGAACTCGTCACCATGTAATCATTAACTTGTTATCACATATGGGTAAGTTAAAAAAAATCAATGAAGATTGTATTTTAAAGCATTTTCCTTTTTTTTTTCTTAAAGGCACATTTTTTTATGTATTTAAAAAACAGCTGCCAGGGGAAAATGCAATTGTTAGGTTATCTCACAAAATTTTAGAGGACTGATTTTAAGGTTATGCTGGAAACTATTACAGCACAGGCCGGCAGATGTAAATTCTGAGGTTCTATGTATTTTTCTGAAAATGTCAGTTAGTCCGTCCATCCATAATTGTTGTGAACGCGAAAGAGCATGATAATGAAATTTGCTATGAAGGTTTATACCATCACAAGGAAGAAGCCTAACAAAATTCAGAGTTTTCAGATTGGTATTTACTGAGTTATTTCCCTTGACTTGAAAACCTTGTGGACAGAGATTAGTTACTTATGAAATGGAATGAAACATGATGATTTGGTTGTGTATATCAGCAAAAGGAAGAAGCCTATCGAAATTCTGAATTTTCCGTATTTACTGAGTTATTTCCCTTGACTTCAAAACCTGTCGAAGTTCAGTTTTCCATATTTACTAAGTTATTACCCTTGACTTCAAAAACCTTGTTGACACTGTATTGAGCATAGTTCCTTTTAGAATTGAATGGAACTTGCTATGGTTGTGTATATCAGCATAAGGAAGAAGCAGGTCAAATCTATATATATTTAATATTGATAAATAGGGTTAGAATGGTTTTTTTGGTGTGTGAACTGTATCTCCCTGATACTCCCAAGATTTCAAAAATATTTTATTTAAAAAAATCCTTGAGTGAGTTTTGTGTCGTTTAGGAAGTTTATATCAACATTATTTTTGTTATTTTGGGGAAAACACTTTATTTGTTGGAATGGTTAACTGACTGGAAGAATCCAGGGATCAGACTTTAGTTGTCATATTGCCAACAGTGAATGTTCTTAATAAGAAAGGTGTATCCCAAAATGACGAAAAGACTCAGGAAGAAACTTTTCTGGTTGACTCTGAGAAATACTTCTTTAAGGTTTCAGATAGCCAAGTATCTTGAAGTGCAGCGGTTTGGCCTGGTGTTTGGGTTTAACACTTTCATCGCTTTACTGTTGGAGACCATCCTGACAGCCATTGTGGTGGATAAGAGAGGATTGAATGTATCCATAACTACACAGGTGAGGATTGAATTCACCAATAATGACACAGGTGTGGGTTGAATGTCTCCATAACTTCTGGGGTTGAATGATTCTGTAACTTTACAGGTTAAGGTTGAAAGTCCCCATAACTACACAGGTGAGGATTGAACTCTTCCATAAATACACAACTTAAGGTTGACTAGTCCCCATAACTACACATGTCCGGGTGGAATTCCCCCATAACTACACAGGTGAGGGTTACATTCCTCCATAAATACACAATTGAGGGTTGAATAATCCCTTATCTAGACAGGTGAAGGTTGAATTCCCCCATAACAACACCAGTATGGGTGGAATGTCCCCATAACTTAACAGGTGAGGGTTGAATATTCTTCTTTGAGTTAGCTCTTGTTCATATGTGAGTTAACTCTTTTGTTCTCGTGAGAGTTGACTACCTTGTTCTTGCGGGAGATGACTACCTTGTTCTTGTGAGAGTTGACTACCCTGTTTTTGTGAGAGTTGACTACCTTGTTTTTGTGAATTGTGAGAGCGGACTACTTAGTTCTTGTGAGAGTTGACTACCTTGTTCTTGTGAGAGTTGACTACCTTCTTCTTTTGGGAGATGACTACCTTGTTCTTGTGAGAGTTGACTACCTTGTTCTTGTGAGAGTTGACTACCTTGTTCTTGTGAGAGTTGACTACTTGTTCTTGTGAGAGTTGACTACCTTGTTCTTGTGAGAGTTGACTACCTTGTTCTTGTGAGAGTTGACCACCTTGTTCTTGTGAGAGTTGACTACCTTGTTCTTGTGAGAGTTTATTACCTTGTTCTTGTGAGAATTGATTACTTGTTCTTGTGGGAGTTAGCTCTTGTTCTTATGACGGTATACTACCTAGTTCTTCTGAACCACCATTTTGACGAAGAGTATCCTCCCGTGTCTTAAGTACTACCAAGGAAATATTTTGTGTGTATAGTATAGTGACAATGCTTCCCATAGAGAAAGATTCACTGCCTTTATTAATATGAAAATCCAGGGTCATTCTACCATTATTATTTGAAGCTCGGACGGTTAGGAGCTTACCCTGCTTAGCCAAAAGCTCAAGTTCTATTCCAGGTGGAAGCAAACAAAATAATCTTAAGTATTATTATCCTGCATGAATTTGTATATTTTGATATTCATGAAACTGAAATAAAAAATATACCAAATTCATATCGTGAGAGTTGACTACTTGTTCTTGTGGGAGTTGACTACCTTGTTCTTGTGTGAGTTGACTACCTTGTTCTTGTGAGAGTTTATTACCTTGTTCTTGTGAGAATTGATTACTTGTTCTTGTA
>JARFOD010004779.1:0-11675 GCA_031763545.1 Mopalia muscosa | reverse complement strand
GGGGGGGGCGGGGTTTTGTTGGGTTTTTTTATATTTATTTTTTAAATTTATTTTAAACACCCAAAATCGTTAGTTTTTTTTAAATTGTTTTAGAATATGTTGATTAAATTGATTGCAAATATTCTCCTGGATTTCCTTTTTGACCTCTACATGCGTATAACACCAGACATGTTAACGATTGGCTGCGTGACTAAGTGCACGTGGCTGCTTGTATACGCACACCATAGTAATAAACGATCAGTACGTGTTAACAAATGAGCAATATCTATTACACAATTTGGCAGCTTGATGTATAGGTGTGTAGTTTTTTCTAGGTATATAATCAGATCGACAGTTAGATAAATAGCAGGTGTTCTCAGTGCAGGGTACCTTGCAAACGAAATATTAACGTCACAAGTCATTTGCATGTTATTCACCAATCCCTTTTCGCTCATCCGTGAAGTTAACTTCAATGTGCGATCAACTGTGACAGCTTTTAGGAATGTCACCTACGAATGAACTCATACTTTTGTTACTAATGAAATGCATGAAATACTATTGTTAATTAATCAAATTTCTGATTGATTGGTGTGTTATATACTATCCTTCAGAAAGATAAATAGACAGGTACAGCTGGCGGGGTTGTGTGGAATTTTAATTGTTTTGGGGCATGTAAATCTATTATAGCTATAGAAGATTCAAGCCCATTAAAAAGGGGGGTAGTGAAATTTATTTGTAGTTTGTTTAAATGTGAAATTAAATAGATTTAATTCAGTTGGAATGTAGGCCGTGAACCTGGTTAAGTTTATTTGTCATACTCCAATTTTTTTTACTTTAAATAGCAACTATCGTACATGTACGCTCTGCCAATCCATCGCGCATTAATTTCAGCCAATATTCTGGGCGACGTATGCCACAGATCAGCAAATAAAAGAAGTGCACACACCAGATGGCCCGGATGTATCTTAGATTCCATGACTCGAATACGTAATGCAATTTAATAGAAGTTGCCAGAACTAGTTTAAACTGTGTTGTTTGCTACAATATTGATTGACTGATTGATTGCTTGATTGGTCGATCGATTGGTTTTGTTTTCACCTTGTGCGCAAGGGCAATGCACCTTTACACCGGATGGGTATTTCAAAAGTAGTTGACACAAGAAGAGCTATAAGTGTTAAGTCTTTTGCTTTCAAGGAAAGGTTATCTACCTTCAATTGTATTTAGTCAGAGGCCTATCATGGAAATTAAAAGAAAAATAACTCATTGTTCCATTCCATTGCTTCTCTATACATCAATGGACGATATTTATTTTTGTCAGTACGTAGACTTTAATGAAGCGAATTTAAATTAAGACCAAAAGATATATTTATTTCAAAATTGCAGAAGGAAAAACATTTTTTGTAATTTTTCACAAACATCTTATGTGTTTTTTTCTTGTTCTAGAGAACCACAATGAGCAAAGCGGTATTGGTGTTGGCGATCTGTGCAACTGTGCTCTGGTCCACTAACGCACTGCGCAAAAAGAGACAGGGCATGGGTGGTTTGGGTGGTTTGGGTGGCATGGGCGGTATGGGCGGACCAATGGGTGGACCAATGGGCGGACCGATGGGCGGACCAATGGGCGGACCAATGGGTGGACCAATGGGTGGGCCGATGGGCATGAACATGATGAATTATTTATACTACGACACCTTTATGGAAGGTTTGTCATATTTATTACTTGGTCTGTAAATACAATCTAATGTTTCCATATTATCCTGTTAAATTTTTCATGTCTGTAGTTTTCGTATTCATTCTTAGAAAACTGACCACTTTTGACTTGATTTGGTTATTTTTTTTATATATTAACTTAGTGACTATTAAACTGTTTTTAAAAAAAATTGGATCATATTTTTAATTTGGCCATAGATGAGGTTTTTCTTTACATTGTTCATATGGATAACAAAATTGTAGTTTTTAAAGTCAAACCTCATAAGTATATATGTCTCTTCGAGTTGGATTCGTAACTGTTTGTGCCATATAGAGAATTTAAGGTTGCGAATTATCATAATTATTTTATATTCCGAATGTTCCGTTTTAACAGGTGACATGATGATGGGGACATGCGCTTCTCCAATGCGACGGACACCAAACGAAAGAGTGTTCCTTGGTGCAAATGAAACACCAGAGATGGCCGGCATGTCGGTTATGTGTATGTGTGTACCGCCTGGCCAGTGCGAATCTACCCCTCTTTTCACTAGAAATATTGAATGCGGAGGAAGCACCGGTAACCCATTTGCTATGCCAGGATTCGTGTGTTGTTGTGGCAGCAAGAAAAAGTAGTGCAGAAAGTAAACCAAATGTACAGTTAGTTATCTTACAAATCATAGACACCGTTCCACTAAGAGTTTTATTTCAAGTTGACCTATGTCAGCAGTTTTTACGCTTGCTGGATTCCAACATACTTGGGATGTACTAAAAATCGTGTAGGCCTAGGAACTGTGGAAGGGTCAGCGCCTGAATATACCAACAAGAGGTCCACGAAAATACTTTTCCTGACCAAAACTGTTATAAACCATATACGTCCCCCTAGCAGTTTTAGTAAATAATCACATGCAGTATGAATATATTAGATTACATACTGAACCTCGGTAAAGCAGTTGTTTTAATGTACAGCTGTAAGCAAAGATTGCTATTTCAGTGTGTCGGTAGTGTGTTGATAGAGAAAGCGTTCCGAAAATTCGTAGTCAGTAGTCTACAGTGTTTTCAAGAGGCTGTTAAATTAGGCAAAACGTATGTTACGAAAACTTCAATATAAATAGATAAACTAAAATACACATCACTATTATATACTTTAACCTTATCATATAATAATACACATATATATTGTTTAAAATAATTTATAACCCATCTTGAGTACTTTTCGCAGAGAATTATTAATGTGGAGAGAACTACGAAGGCTCCATGTAGCAAAAATTTGAGTGCATTCTAATCTGTGTTCATAGAATTCAGTGGATGGAATGTGTGGTCTGCGGGTCGGACATCTCGAGTTTGCCTGAATATGGGGCACTTCCTATTTTTCTCCAATATATAAAAAAAAAAAATAATAAGATATTTCTACAGACATGCACAGACTATCGCCAATCAAACAGCATAAACAAAGAAATTTCGAACATTAACAACCACTGTTTAAAATATTTTATGAAAGAATAATTTTAAAAAATGGTGCGTTGAGCACTTAAAGTGTACAAACCGACTGCTGGATGCATACAAAGTAACAGATTGGGCGCCATAAGTACGCATCGTTTATATTTTCCCTTATAAATAACTAAGAAAAATATAAATATTTACGATTTAAAAATGTTTAACTCGTGCCTTGTTGTAAAGATGTCAATATCAAAAGTTAATATCTTATATTTTATTGCCTTTTCTTGGCTTCTGTTTTGTTGAAAATACGTATATGTTCGCATGTTTTTAACTGTTTTATTCTCCCTGTGTTTGGATAATGTAGTAGTGTTCAATAAGAGTTTAAGATATTTAGCGTTAAAAAAACAGTTAAATCAACATGCGTATTTTAAATTAAATATTTTCACCCTCTTTCTGGTTAATGTACTCAAGTCAACATAGTTAACGTAGAGTTACATATATTTACCTTTCTAAAACAAATTTGTTTATTTTTTATGTTATAATTAAATTCACGATTAAAAAAATTATTTGTGTCCTAGTCTGATTTTTATGTACATGAGATAACTTGGACTGTAGTTTGATATTAAAGAGGGAGCATTCGTCTTTATTCCTACATCATATCAATTTTGTCCCGCTTAAAATAATATACCACATTAACTCATTCAACTTTTATCTGGGAAAATATTTAAACTGAACTCAATATCGTTGAATTAATCTTCGAATAAAACGCAAACGATATTTGCAGCTACGTCATTAATTATCTCCCTTGTAACTTGAAGGGACCAATCAACTGATTAAAAGCTTGGTATTTTTTTCTCTTCTCATATTAAGCACCTTCTATCTGTTTTACGTGTTACTCAATTTTTGGTTCGGGGAGGTTAAGTGAACTTTGTTGGAAGTAATAGAACATGCACTGGTTTACTGCATTTTTGTATATTAATATGTAGCGGATTGGACGTTGTTACAACAATATTGACGAGTAAGGCCCCGGTCACATTCTACCGCGATCAATTCAGCGCCATCTTCCGAACACATGATATCTCTCTTTATAGATTCATATATAGATATCATGGCACATAACGCTGTTTATTTGTATTTTGATCTAGTTTCATATGCCGGATTTCTATTGCTATATGCTGTCGTAGTCGCTGGAATTCCAGCCTTTGACCGGAGCTCTACCACAACGTATATTTGGTTGACCCAGATAACACGTTAAATGTTACTAATATGCCAAGGTTAATACATCCATCTCTAACTTTGGCTCGCGAATATGTACATCGCTACCATTTTCTAGAACAATTATGCAAGAGAAAAACAACATCCATAAAAATTAACGCCTGTAAGTCCTTGTGTTTTTAATCTAAACGAAGCAAGGACTGTGGCATGCTTATGGAAGTTGATGTCTTTACTGTAAACTATGAACATCGCACAAAACGAGCATGGACATTTGTAATTATTAGCTCTTAGTACGCTCGATTACTTCCAAGGATATTCCATTATCTCTGGATCTTCGTAGAAAGCGCAAGAGCAAATGTCACCTGGGCAATTGGCACTAACACAACCGTTCAGAAATTTCTGTTTGCGACGCCCGCATGCTCGAAAAAGTCGCGACAGCACAGCACTGGGAGTCTCGAGAAGTTGGCAAGGGAGGTAATTTAATCTTTGCAAAGCGGTCCTCTGACGTCAGAACATTCGTGATAGTGGAGCTTTTACATGACGTCAAACACATTTTTGCGTTGTGAGGTTAGTAAAAAGTCCATGTATCTCGACCGTTTTGACGTCCAAGGACCGCATTCAATGTCCCTTTTTGGAACATTACGAGACTCCCATTAAGAACCATGCTATGATAGAGTATATATAGAGCGTATAGATAGAAGAAGAGATATTGGATGGAAGATGTGATAAACACAGTAATAACATTGCAATAAAGGAATATACAAGTAATGTTCTTACGATCATAGAACTTCACAAGGAGTAAATAAAAAGGCCACCAATAAAATAACAACTGTATACGATCATAATAAAAGAAATAGTGTATTTACTACATTCGTTGATAATTGCGGTATATTCGTCTTGTAAGACCAAACGTAAATGTTTAGTTTTGGATTAAGGTTAATATGAACCCTGGTCCTTATATTAACCTTAAACCTATACTAACACTGAACTTAACCATAACAATAACACTCACAATAAACTTAATGCTGTACATATCACCTTACCATTATTGCTTTACTATTTTTTGTGTTACTGTGGTTTTACGTCGTGTGTTCGATGTAATTGGGGTCGCTGACCATTCAAGTTGATTGTGTGAGTTGCTGAGGTCACCATTGGTCATGAAGTCCGGTGATTGGTTATATCTTTTGTTATAAACATCGTATCTCTCATGCATCACGTGACATAATCAATACTGACAGACACCTCGTGCACCAATGGGAGTCCGCTCTCAGCATTGCTTAATGAACGGCTTTACTATCATTTATTTCACGTTGCCGCTTAAGTGTTTTCTTATCAACAAACTCATATCTCCAACTTTTCCCCACCGATATGGGCTCACAAAAAGGACCCCGAGCCTGTCTTTAAGAATGCCACAATCTCCAGTTACAAATAATTGAATCACAGAACGAGTAACGAAAAAAGGCACGAGTCAACAAATTACAGCTTCGGCGTGTTTGTTGTTAATGCCCAGTGTTTGCTTAGATAATTACAGTTCTGCCGTTTATAATTTTGTTGCGGCTTTTATATATAATCAAATTTGGTTAAGAGTGTGATGATGTAAATAGAAAATCAGACAGAATATTAAAAACAATTGATTATAACAGTGTAAAAAATTACTGAAATCGGGAATATTTATTTCTGGTACCGAAGATGTTTATTTCCAAGAATGTAGAAAGCGGTTTGTTGTTGGTTTTTTTTTTATCCTATTTGCATAACGACAATTCCATTGCTTGATATTACAATGATACACCGAGGATGTTAACACAGTCAAGTATAGTAACTACGAAGACTGATAATATAGACTTTCTTATTGACACAAAGACATAACTATCTTT
Organism: Mopalia muscosa; assembly: GCA_031763545.1. Lineage (NCBI taxonomy): Eukaryota > Metazoa > Mollusca > Polyplacophora > Chitonida > Mopaliidae > Mopalia > Mopalia muscosa. The sequence continues at coordinate 5,481 of JARFOD010004779.1, read as the reverse complement.
CATAGTCATTCTCTACAGAAAATAGATTGCCTTTAACGGACACAGAGCCTGAAGGTAGTCAAGGAATCTGTTGATTAGAAACTCACAGTTAATTTGTGTTTGTGAACTGTATTTCCGACAATCCTACTAACCCGTGTTAAATCATACACTGAATAAATTGTCTACGTAGATAATGGTCCAATTGCTTCAGAGAGAGAGCCAATATGTGTTATTATCCTTAACTTATAGGTTGATTTACCCCCCTTTACAGGAAAATATATATGTATAACTATGCACTTTTAGATTGGTCAATATAAGTAAACCAAAAAAAGACAAAAACAAGCAGGCAGAAAAAGGCGTAAAACTATGTGGAAACTTATTACCAAAAACATTATTGACACACAAATCAGATTTCATTTTAAACGTTATTTATCCTGGTACAGTGGCACATGAACAACACTTATGAAAACAATAATGTGTTTCTGTAGTCGTAAAATTGACTAGTCCTTTTACAATAGTGAACCCTGAATCTATCCAGATTAAGAATATAGGATATTACAACCCCATAATAATGTAAAATGACAACTGCCTGTTCTGAGCTATAAACGTGTCACAGACAATTCCACAGAGTAACAACTTTCTTTCAAAACTCAATCAGATACAAACTATCATAAACTGACACAGGCCCTATACCTCTCCTTTAATACATATTTCACAACATCTTGACGATCGAGTTACATTAAACTTTGTGTTCATATGCAGTGCATTGGAACCTTCTAATAGTTTAACCATATAGTTGTACAATTTATTGTCAGGTATTTAAAGTTGGAAGCCACTGACCATGATAAAGTCCTTCAAGATTAGGATGCAATTATGCGAACACTGAGTCACGTGGGTGTGGGGGCGTGGCGCGTCCTGGGAAGGATAAATAAACGGTTAAGATTTTGAACAAGACGCTTCACGAGGTACACTTACAGACTAAAATGTCTAGTCACAAAACTGCCAAATAACATATATGTGGAAGGAATGAGACTCTTCATTCAGCACTATACCACATCGCTTTTAAAGAATTTATTTAAAAGGTACAAACATGTTATTAGCTTGCATTGCCATTTTCTACACAAAAAGGTTGACATTAATATAGACAGCCGTTATTGTTCATGTCTAGTAATAACATATATACTAGTTTATACAGAGTCTGAAGGTAGAGAAGGAATCGTTTGATTAAAGACTCACTATCAAGGGGTGTTCATGAATTGTATTAAAGGCAATCTTACTAGTTTATGTAACTATACAGTATATCTTTCCATACCATGGTATATGGAAGAACTCTGTTTCCTTGTCTGGTTGTGATATGAGAAGAGAGGAGAATTACAACACAACCTCAAATAATTTCTTGCTGCCCGTGAAGTCTGAGAGCACCACGTGGTCCCCATCCCTATCATCCAATGAAAACTATGAATAACTGTCTAAAATTCTATACTTCAATTACACCTTGTCTTTACAAGCATAATGAACAATTTAGACTAAGTTTCCTGCCGAAAAATATGCTTTGATGTAAAAGTTTTTTTATGAATATCAACACATTTAAAGACAGAGAGTAAAATTTAATGGAAAATAAATAATAACGAATGTTCAAAGTGTGGTTTATGAGATCACAGAAAACCAGGACCATTTTCACCTCGCCTCCACAGACCTGTAGTCAGGTACCAGTGTATTGTTTTTCTGTGCCTCTCTGTCATGTCCATCTCACGCTTGACTTTATTTTGTTTCGTTGAATGGGCTTTAACGTCGTTCTCAAGGGTATTTCACTTATATGACGACGGATTGTTCACTTCACACTGCAACTTGCCTGATTACGGTGGAAAACCGGGAAAAAAGCTCGTTAAACCACCCCGCGATTGCAGGAGCCACAACGTGTGACTCGCTCATATACCTGATGCTCGACAGACAGACTCGATCCTGTGAACGGTGCATCGAAGCAAGATTTGGAAACGCACACGCTACCACTAAGCCACGGCTGCGGGTCCATCTCACGCTTTAAGCTGATCAGATCCCACGTCATCGTGGATTACTACATGGCATTATCTTGTAATTCACCAGCTGTTGAACAAAACCGTGCATTTTTTTTATCTTTCGTGCTAATGATAAAAAGTCATTATGGCTAAAACTTTAAAGAGGAATGATTGTTTCCATGATGTCCCCAGTCGGTACCCGTTTACTGTTTGACGACGTTATCAAACGACCTGGGAAACTTGTATGACGCCTCTCAGTAACTGATGAAGTTACAGACAAAATTGAGCGTTAAAGTCATGAAAAACTTTTTGAACCGGACGGACTCCATTCTGTGAACGGTATACATCGAAACAGGCTTTTAGTAAGCGCACTTGCTAACCGCTAAGCCACGTCTGCGAGCTTTAAAGCTGATCAAATCCCAGGTCATAGTGCATTACTACACGCCATGTTGTAACCATTATCATGTAATTCATCGGCTGTTGAACAAAACCGTGTATTTTTTAAAATACTTGTCATGCTAGCGATAAAGGCCATTATGACTAAAACCAATGGAGAATAATGATTATTTCTATGATGCCGCCAGTCGGTACCAGTTTACTGTTTGACGACGTTACCAATCAAGCCTTGAAACTTTCATGACACCTCTCAGTAACTGATGAAGTGCCAAACCACATCTTACAATACGTCAGACCAGATGGGAATTCGGAAATCGTAGATTTTCTCTCTGGTGTACCATGTTGAAGAGAGCAAGAGTGTAAACTACAAGAATTGTTATCTTTGATTTGTTTATTTATTAGGTTAATATAAATATGGATTGCTAGATTGACCCATTGGCCTGAAACCCAGCACTTATGAATATTACATTTCTATAACTGCAACTACTATAACAGTACAACAATTTCCCACAAATACACCTAATGGGTTCTTCTGTTGAAACAATGTTTAAAGTGGAGCAATTTTGTCTTTGCTTAGCGCAGTAGGAAGATTAACTTTAAAACAGCATGAAGAAAACTCACATGTCTTGGTTGTGCCAGTGTCAATATTGTTGGAATACACCCCGGTCACATATTATAAGTGAAATACGTCTCAGCACAGCATATAACATCAACCAATCAATGAATCAATCAATCAAACCACCATCAATCATCAATCATCCAGGTGCCCCATTAGTGTAACGAACAATGTGTAAGGCACAATTTTCTGTACAGATTAAATGCCTATCAATAAAAAGTTTTTGTGTACGTAAACACTTATTACAACCGAGAACAGCAATTTATATCAAAGAAATAATAAAGAATATTCTAAGTGTGACTTATTTGCTCACAGAAAACCATGACCAATGTCAGTTCTCCTGGGCAGATTTGTGGTCAGTGATCAGTGCATTGTTTTCTGTACCACTCAGTCGTATCTGATGTATATAATGTTTTGTTTGGCTGAAAATAAATGTTCCAAAAATAAATTGCTGCTTTTGTATCTGGTTAATAAACAAAGTGCGTAAATTAAATAAAAAATATAGAATGTTCTAAGTATGGCTTATTTGTCCAAACGATATGTATTGAATGAATGATCAAGAAGCCTTCATAAAACCAGTCCCACTGGTAAATATCATATTTTCTTGGCTTGAAAATAAATGCAACAAAAATAAATTGTTGCTTTTGTCTCTTGTTATAAACAAAGTCCGTAAATGACATGAAATATAATGATTGATAGCTTGAGTTATTATGTCAACACAATTGAAGCAGTCCTTGAAACTTTATTCGTTTTTACACAAAGAAATAGATATATCGGTAAAGTCTGATAAACTGCAAACCATTTGTAAGCATAAGGTGTGTGGTTGTGAGTTAATACAATGAGAGAAATTAAGATCGTTATGACGATGTTTACAATATGCTAGGGCTCATTTGTTAAGCAAACATCAATACTTATAAACGTTGTTTTGTAGTAATCTACTTAGACTGAAGGGTTAATTATGACGTGTACATCAGATACCGTCCAATTACATATTATCACCTAATAGACTTCAGGTTTGAAATTAATTCATTTTCAATTAGTAAAAATACCACATTATACAAGAAAAAGTTATTGAAGGTTATGCAATTTGGGAACAAATTAATAGCAGCCATGTGTTATCAACTGGAGAAATAATCGGACAGGATGTAATGATAAATATAGAATAATGCTCGACGACGCAGTGGAATATTTTTCCGACAACGACAAGGTGTGACTTCATCCCCTCAGCATCAGATGTATCCTTAATTTAATACCCTTGGGAACTCTCAGAGGACCATGTCAGTATTACCAAATACACCAAGGCAGTACTGTGCGATATGAATAATGTTATATTTGTAGTAGATGCGTTCTCTATCTCCAGGTCAGGTTGATAATTTTATATTTTGGTGGAGTAAAGTGCGGATCTGTTAACAGAAGTGATACAGCAATGATGATAAAAAAACAATGTCCATACGCCACATTGCAAATTCGATTATCAGGTTGACTTGCCGCTAATAATTGAACCAGTCCATACACCTGTACAGTTAATTAAGGGATTCTGTCAATTCCCATAAATCATCATTTGTCAATACTTGCACAAAACGATCAACCATTTGTCCACGACGTCTCGTCAATATATAATCACTCAGTGACGTTACAAATGTAAGCTTTGGTTTATTTTAAACAACCCAACCTTCTGCGGTGAGCGATCTGTTTAAGTTAACGTTACGCTACAATGAATTTATATGATGATATGACGTCAGTCTCTTTGTTGCGCCACGTCAGCCCAAGTTGTTTACGTCATATCCGCGTCTAGTCTTTGACGTGCGGGGTGTTTTGTGACATAAGCGCTCAGTTGTCATCAGTTCTATCGCATCGCACTGCGACATAAGCAGGCACTGGCGAAGAGCATGCGACAGTGATAGAACAATTAACTAGAATTCAAAATCTATTAACATATTGGTCAATTGTTGAGTTTTTGACTTGAGAGAAGCTGACGTAAGTGAAATTCCCGTAACAGTGTGATGTATATATTCAATTCGGTAGTTTGTTGACTGGATTTATCTTTACACCATACCCTTTTTTCACTCATATGACGACATGTTAGGAAGGAGACCACCCTTGAAGTCACTGACAACAAACATTGAGATGACGGCATTACTACAACACATCGCAATACAAAGACATTGCAATCGGCTGCTTCTTTATTCCGAGAGATCCAGGAGAATAGGAAATGTGATGCTATTAAAAAAAAAAGCCCTACTAACTGTTCGAAAGATGACAAGAACAGAACAATTGGACATCATAAAAGCAGCCTTTTGATGCTTTGATTATCAAATGAAAAGAGCATATCCTGTTTCATCGTTGGAAAATTATTTGAAAAAAAAGTACAATGAACATTTCAAGAGTTTTTATATTCTGATGGTAAAGACAAATCCTCTAGATTAGACTTAACATATTCTTTGACAGCAGACATCAAATTTGGTCCTCGGACTG
>JARFOD010004768.1:0-11675 GCA_031763545.1 Mopalia muscosa | reverse complement strand
GTGAAACATAATTTAGGTTGCAACCAAAGAAAATACTCACGTCTGCGGATTGATCTTTATCAGGGCGTTTTTGGCAGGCCTCTTCAGCAGACATCAACCGGAAGTTTGGACCTATACTCTTCAGGTCCCGTATCACCTTGAGCATTATGATCTTGTTCTTAGCCTGCAAATAAAGCAGACGTTATGCTAAGTATCTCGTGACAACAAACCTTGGAAATATATTATCATTTGACTTCATGATCTTTGACAACTTGATAAATTAACCGTGAATGCCTTGTTCTGATAGCTGGTAAACAAAGATATTCCGTCGTATGCAAGGATTGCTAAAAAACCTTTTTTATAGTTAATTTTCTGTATATATCTTATTTTGATAACTATCTGTCAACCCAACGGCCAACGAATACCTCTGTCCCCAGTGGCACAGAGTGGGACGTAACACGGCTGGACTGGAATCCGACAGTTACAATTCAATTCAATCGTGGGGCATTGGTGCCCCTCGACATACATATATATATTACACATTTGTAGATGTATGGTGGTACGTGATGTACAGGTAGTAAACGCGGACTGCTTTCATTATAGTGAGTTATGATAACAAGATAACATCGACAATATATCTAGGTGAGAGAGGTAGCAAATATATGAGCTTGCCTCTACAGAAAAGCATGATAAATGTATTCTCCAAATTTCCGTAAAATACCTTGTGTTCAATCACACGACTGTATGAATGTAAACCTAACCTAAGTGTTTATATAATGAGGTTTATTCAATTTTTTTTATGTAATTCATTATATATAAACACAGGCTATAATTTATACTTTACTCCCTGTGTAACCTACAGCGGTTGGCGTCACAAAAGAGTAGATTTTGACGGAAAAGCCATCTCGCAAAATTTACCGTGAATGCGATATTCATTCGCATGCAAGGATTCATCTTCTCTAGCCGAGGGTTACTATTCCGAACTACTCTGCATTACAACTCTTAGCGGATAATTCGTGTTTAATGAGACTCGGCTTCCAAGAAATTGATTGGATACATAGGAACTTCCACGCATCCAATCAGATATTGTGTTATTAGAAGACTATAACAATGACCGTTTTATCCGCAAGGTGGCGTAGCTGATACTCTCATTGTACACTAATTATCTGACAAGGGTTGATATGCAGAGTAGCTCGGAATAGTAACCCTTGGCTAGAGAAGATGGTAAGGATCGCGAAAAAGCTTTTTTATTGTCATTTTTTTATATATCTTATTTTGATGACTATCTGTCAACCGAACGGCCAACAAATGTCTATGTCTCCAGTGGCACTATGAGGACGTCACACGGCGTCACTGGCAACCGAGTGTATTATCTTGGGAGTTGGTACCCCTCGTCATACATATATTTATTACACATTTGTATATGTATTGTGGTACGTAGTGATGTGCAGGTAGTGTTTAAATGCGGACTGCTTTTATTATGGTGAGTTATGATAACCAGATAACATAGACAATATATTTAGGTGAGAGAGGTAGCAAATATATTAGCATGCCTCTTCAGAAAAGAATGATAAATGTATTCTCCCAATTTCGGTAAAATACCTTGTGTTTAATCAGCTAACTGTATGGATGTAAACCTCACCTACTCGATGTGTTCATATAATTAGGTTTTTTAAATTTGTTTACGTAATTCATTATATATAAACACAGGCTATAATGCATACTCGACTCCCTGCGCAACCCACAGCGGTTGGCGTCACAAAAGAGTAGATTTCGACGGGAAAGTACAACTTTTGACAGAAACAAAAACTCAGTCGGAGTCATCCAGCAGGTTGGAAAACAGTTCTATAAAACAATGGCTTCTCAACGATCTGTTAATCCTGATTAGTTCTAGATGCGTACTTGGCGAAAATGACAATGAATGTCAATGTATCCTTTAAGTAAACCCAGTTCATTTTCATACCTGGTATATAAATCATGAATATGTCAAGTAATTACAAATTCGGAGTCAGTCTTGACTATATGTTCCCTTAATAGCAAGTGTCCATGTTAGCTTTAATTCCCAATAACGTGAAAAACATAATTATTAAGAATGTTTTTAGCATTCAAAAGATTTTATCAATATAACTGCTTGACGTGTATTGTTTAATGATAACCTAATTTTCAACAGAAGGTTAAAACGTGTACCCGTCAAAGTCACTATAACGTGATATATTATATGTTACGCTTTATTAAAACTTAGTTACATTTGGTATAATATAATATATAACGTAAGTCTATTTATGTTCTACTTGACTTCCGGTAACCGTGTTTGAATTCTGTCTGTGGTTTGAATACCGATCTATCAGAGCCGAATGTTGTGTTGGTGCTGGGTTCAACTGTACGACTGGAAGCGATAGCTGGCTGCTGTTTAACTCTCTGTGATGCTAGAAATGGGAAGAATTGGGACCGTTACGGGAGTGGAGTGAATTACATGAAATGTAGCAGATCACGTGACGTGACTTACAGGCACTATTTATATTTTGCATTGTTTAGTAAAATATTATATATTTAGACATTACCTAACCATATGTGCACTGTTCAATATACCCGTATAGCGAATATGTAGCAGTGGATACATAAAGGCATTATGGGAACAAGTATTGTGAACAACATGTGTCTATACATGTGACTACATGTATTTTGATATGAACTTCTTATTCACTGAGGAAACACAAAAGTTTTGTTTTATCAGAAAAAAAGAAGTAGTTATCTAAAGATTAAGTCTGATAACCAGCCCTTTGACAATTATATTGGAATATTTTAATTTTATTTTAATACTGTTGTGTCTGAATGCACAAGTGAATAATGCATTCGCAAAAAACCCGAGTTTTCAGTAATATTTACACTGAGCTGCACACATAAGGCTTTAAATGGACGTTTGATCAAACATATCCTTTTGATATTAGTATAACATCCATGCTCGAACAAAAGGACTAAGGTGCATAGGGCGGAGATCTACTAACGTTTAACATGCATCACCGCAGCCGCCACTCTTTCCTTGAATTTACTAACTCATCCTGCTTGGTAAATTTGCTCTTCCTCCATTTGTTACGTGTCTTTAGTGATACCTTTATTAACATTTGTTAGTTTTGAGTTGATTGCCATGGCATACAGTTGTATTTCATTAGATACAGTTGAGTAATGGTAGCCACAGGTGGTATCCACAGAGCCAGCTAATATGATTATCCTGACAGAACACATTGACTAGAGGTGGTATTACGTGCTGTAAATCAATTGGCAACCAACGAATAAGGTATTCACATATGTGAATATATTCCCAAGGTGCTATCATGCTGATTACTGACAAGAGTTGTCCTTTCGTTTAAAGTTATCAATCATATCTTTGTCTAACAAACTCTCAGGGACATGTTGTGTGATGAGTACGCGTACACTCATACATATTTTTTTATTGACACATTGCACAACTGTAACAGTCTATGACAGTGACGAACTTTTAGACTTAATCTCCAAAACATGTCACGAATCACAATCGTTCTAAAGTATAAAAAGAGTGACTAGTCAATAGTATGTGACTAATAACGTCTTTTTATTAATATAGTTCAGCTGAAATTCCTATGTTAATGGTAAGTGTTATGACATTTGGTATCTCGAATACGTATGATTAGCACCAGAAAGGTATTCCTATATTCAAAACTTAAAACCATAACAGTGATGAGTATGATACATTGTTTCTGGCAATTGTCGTTAAATTAAACGGCTCGGCGGAGAAGCTCTGTGTTTCTTTTCGTTTGTCCTTGGCATGTTTTCAATAACATAACCGTGTTTTAAAATCCTAAATTTTGCTTTAACACTGATTTATTTTTCGATTTATTCTTCGATGGGATTATATGTCAGCTTGATTTGATATTGAGATTATTATATCTCCGAGTTGAAGGGATACATTCTATAAGCTAAATGTAGTAAATAATGGAACAACAACCAAGTGAAATGTAATAACACTATACTGCATTGGCCAAGAAATGAACAGATTTTGAATATTGCCACAGACAATGCGTTAAATGCGAATGCCATCATTGCATTACAGAAACTTCCTGCTCGTATTGTCGCAAACTCTACCAGACGTATATGCATGCATAAGGTGTTCTATAGAGTTGCCACTAACCGGTGACTCCAGCGAATGTGTACCTATTGAGAAAGCTATAACAGTGACGCCAAACTTAGCGGTTCAGGTACGTTTGATTACTAACCACATTACGCAGCAATATGTATAGCCTCATCATGATACTACCAGCACAATATCAATTTATCATTTACATCGAGAGGATATTAGCTAATACCCGAAATTAAACGGGTCATGATAAATCCGCATTAGTTAGGTTTACATCAATTTCTCTTGACTACTTTGGTAATAACTTACCTAATTGAATTGATTGTTGTCTTGGATGTTTGCGGGAACTAGTCCTGCGCTTATCGTGGTGGCAAAACTACTTTCAATGATGCTACTAATTTTGATGAATAAGTATCAAGAATTTTTTTCTGTCAAAGGTGAAATTGAGCCATTACCAGGGCTATTCCATTGAGAATATCAGATGCTGGGTTATCAAGCCAACGGAAACGTCCCATTATATGGCTCTGGGGAATCGGACGTGTTATCGCCTCCATGGCCTCAACACACGCTGGTTAATGGATCTCAATTTGCGAACAACTTGGTGAGATTTGAGCCTCCAGTCCGTACATCAACCATTATCGGAACACAGGGTATCTCTCTAGCGAGATAACACTGATTATTTGTATTCTGAACTAATTTCATATGCTGGATTTCGATTCGAACATGCACCTATAATCACTTTCAGCGACGTTCTACCACACAGTCACATGAATTTGTCTACCCAGATAAAACCAAAAAGGTTTTTAATGAGCCAAGGTTAATACATCCATGTCTAAACTATGGTTCGCGAATATGGAAATAATTAAATGCGGGAGAGCTGTAACCACCACGGTGAGCAGAATTCGGGCAGACGCACTGTGGAGAGTCGATACCTTTCATCATACAAATCAAGTCTTTCAAGACAATATTTGGTAGTTTCCCAAACAACAACACCGTCAATTTAAGTAAAAGAAAAGATTGTTGTTTATGTCTGATATGTTTAAATAAATCATGATGAATCATTTCAGCATCCTCGCTACACCGAAATGATTGATTGATTGATTTGTGTGCTATGCCGTACTTAAGGTTATTTAACTCACATATGTATATGACCACCAAAATTAGTTAACTCTACCACAACCATAGAATGTGAAGTGTTTTGATAATGTTGGAAAGTCAGTCTCCCTCCATTTATAAGTACAAACAGCATTGCTACTTTCCAAACATTGCTACTGTCCTAACCATATGGCCTGAATACAGCGGAATCGGTCACTGGGACATATTTAAGAGTTACAACTTTACAGACTGGCTCCTGTAAGACGAATCAAATAGTTTCTCTATGTAGCAGGCACTTAAACCACAACCTACCTGCGTCTTATTCCACACTTGTAATGGGAAATTTTACTTTAAATGATTTCAAAGACCAAGTCTTGCTATATTATCGAATTGTACGGTACGAACTTTCGGTTCATGGTTTTCGCAAATTCGTGTACACTTGGTTAAATCCGGCTTAAGTTAAGTAGCGATGTAGGCAGTGAAACACACCAAGTTGGACTTCAAGCTGGGTGGTTCGAGACTTTAATGACTCTAAGCCATTGATATGCGGCGTCACATTACAATCCTTTGTTGCTGAAATTTTACGAGCTTAAATCTGGTTTATTTCTTAATAATTCAATCCTGATAACGTATGTAAGAGTGAAAGCCGATAGTCAGAGATGCGCAATCAGACTCTTCCAGATACACTGTTTGCAGGGTTATACAAACAGGACTATAAATTATACGGTAGCATTGATGGACTAGAACAGGTTTACTTTCTTTAAAAATTCGCCTCTTACCGACTACTGTTGTAAGAATGACTTAAGGGTCTGTTGACTTGATACAATTTTCATCCTTAATTTACAGTTGAGACAAATTTGCTTGCCCCCACTGCGATCCGATATCAGGGTTACAAACATTTGTAACCATCAAGTACCATCAAGCTTTTAGACGCAGACTGGGAACTTTGGGATAAAACCACATCATCACTGTCTAACGTGAAGTGACGGCGATGCTCTCCCTTTACAAAAAGCCCCAAAGATGCATAAATATTTGAAAATTCGTTATGAAGGTCAACATAAAATTGAACATTTAAAAAATGATTCAACGTTTTAGTATCTTTCTAATTTGTTTGTTTGATTTGAGTGACTGGTATCTGTAAAAAGGCAATTGGATTGATGTACAGCTGAATGGCATCAAAGCATAGTCCCGGCGTATTGATACAGTTGTAAATTGTCTTGTTACGACCGCAAAAAATACACTAAAAGAACGGGTTTCACCACATGTAGCCATTCAAAATGACCAAGCGGGCTGTACGCAAGGCATAGAGGTAAGACAGTGACAGTTTACAGAATCAACACTGTATCGACTGAGCTACAGAGGGTCATGGCAGGCTGAGTCCCGAGTTATAGGCCATTGAAGAAAGCGATTATATCCCTACACGGACACTGATACTGCTGTTGAACCTGGGAGTTTCCACTGCTGAACGCAAGGACATTTCTCTTTTTTTTTAGAATTAGCAGGCCTAATGTATAAATGACAATACACAGTGAAGTGGGAATACCATAATTATGGCTCTTGCAGATGGTTGCAGGAATAATTCTTTTCAACCATTTTTGAGAACGCCATTTATGATATTTTAACTTCACTGTATAGTGTTCCATTCATTATCTATATCAACTGTTAACACATTGCCACAATTGAAAAATTCCCCAATCAGTTATGTGATCATGCCAATGTCAGAATGGGAATGTCTTATTCATTGAAATTCCGACACATGAAGATAATACTTCTTTGGAAATCCGTGTGATCGGGTTGGAGTTCGTCTGTCGTCAATCAGGTATAGAGGTGAGTGCCTGACATGATGTGGTTCCGAAATTTGCGGGATTGGTTGTTACGAGGTTTCCACGCGGTTTTCCATTGTATTTAAGGAACAGTGTGAATAGGATAATCGGTTGCCGTATAAGTGAACTCTCCTTGGGTACGACGTTAAACCCCAATCAAACATGCAAACAAATACAAAGTGAACAGCATTTTCTGTATCTTGAACAGATTCTAAAGCAGCCTAGGACATTTACTGCTAGCGATTCATTGCCTGGTTCTGAGGATTGTACTTTGGATCCACAGCATACAACATTGTATGGACTAGAAATCTCTTCAAACTGAGAATGAGTTATCCATTGGAAGAATATAGCGTAGATAAAGAATGGCCATTGGGATAAAAGTCTGTTGAAGACCACTTGTTGTAAACGTTGAATCAGGCTTTCCGATACTGACAGGGAGAGATCATAAACCCCATTAAAGTAATCACAGAACCGTCTGTAATTAAATGTAACACTGACTGGTGAGGATTTACCGCTAAATGTGGGCATGACATGCTACCAAGAAACAAATAAAGACTGCTTAATCAATTGGATAGAATCAGACAGGCGCTGAAGAGCGGTTTAAAGGGAGGTAATGCCCAAAGCATGTTCGATTTGTTACATCTAGAGATTATGGAGGAAATTTATTACATCAATTACTACTTTAGTCCTTAATACAAAGCAAATAAAATGTGTAAGAAAGAACATCACTTGTGTGACTCAAGCCTCATATCCTAAAGGAAGTTCATGGAAAATTGATGTCCACGAATTCGTATTTTTATTATATTGTTATTATTGAAATATGAATTGTTCAATTAAAAATCTTGTTAATACCAATTAGTTATTTGTTGATAACAAGTGTCATACCAACTTCAATTAGGATGTAACACGCAATCATTACTCCTGAGCTAAAATATACTACTAGTATAAAATGCATTCAAAAAGTCTGATTGTGAATGCATCATTTTTTAAATAAAACTTTTTTCCAAACCAGGTAGCATGTCCTCAATATGAAATAGTTGTATTTGCTAAGTATTGATTGTCGCCATCATTCGACTGAGAGTTCTGACGATACTCTACTCGCCAATTCATACTAATTGGTCAAACTAAATCTACTACAGATTCAAATCGCATCCAACCAGTGGATACACAAAGAAAGTTCGATTGATAACACCTCAGTTTGGGTGACACTGAAGAATAAAGCATTTTGTACACACTAAAGATATCATGTATATAGATACATATCTGACGTTAAGTCTTGAAAAAGGCAGCACAAATGGCTTTGCAATTACGAAATGTAACATTATCATTTTACATCCGGCATGAAACGTTCAGAACAATCTGCTAACGAGGATAAGTCCTCTCACATTTGCGTAGTTGAATTTATCACTCATTACTTGTCCTCCCCATAGGTGTTGATTTGTTTAGAAAACGTGGTCTTGATGAAAGACGCCAGAATTAATTAAAAAAGAAGGCGTGGTGAATTACATAGATTTGAGAGTAACTTAAAACTTCATTGGTGCTCCACAGATGTGTTCAGTTTCCGCTACATGAATGTAGAGAGAGTCACATTAATCTCCGATAAAACGTCAAATGTAGCCTAGCCAATACAACGTATAAACACACTTACTAATACTTTTTATAAACTTGACTTAATTTAGTTTGTGGCATAAATTCGCTGATTTATTCACCTAAAAAAAAACCTCATTAATATTTTTTTATAGTGAGTGGTTTAGCCGTGTAAAATTTTGCATTCTATTTACTGGATTGAATTCAGATAAAACATGTATATATCACAAAAGCACGACAGGCCTTCTCAACTATCTATAATTTTCCAATTTGGTTTAAGAAAACGGTCAATAGTTTCAGAATTCTGAACAGATAGTAGACGTTATTACAATTTGCTAGATCTCAAATCAACTGAATCCGACCTAACAGATCAGATAAAATAATTCGTTAAAAAAGGTGGGACACAGCTGTCGCAAAACAATTTCTGTGAGGACTAAGAAACATGTCTGGGTTATATCTGATAAATAACAGATGACAGAAAATTATCATATACAGAAAGACTTGTCAAAGAAGAAATATAAACAGTTTATATTTCTCATAAGTTACATATAGTAATCTTCGCATGTTATACATTTTTTTTGTTATCCATCGTAGACCAAAATCGAGCAGAATACCACAAATATATCTACTGAACAGACTGGCAGATTGGCAAATAATTATTTAAAACTAATATTCTGGTCAAAATACTCCCAAATCCGCGTCATGGTTGCAAGATATAATGCATCGTCAATTGTTAAATAGTCAAAATAAAAACTTTCATATTTCGAACAAGCCCTTGACCAGAACAACTTTTCACGTAGGAAGTTCTGGATTAACACTCGGACAATACTGATTACATTGGATAGTTGATTTAGTTGGGCTTAGTAGTTAGCGTCAGCGCTTACTAATGTTACTTAGATGTATAGTTCCTGGGATTGAGTCTTTCTGTCGACCATCAGGTATATGAGTGAGTCACACGATGTTACTCCGATAATTGCGTATGTGGTTTTTACGAAATTTGCTCCCGGCTTCCCATCGTTTTTAGGTAAGGAATAATGTGAAGGGGACATTCCGTCGTAATAAACGTAAAATACCCTTGAGTACCACGTGAAATCATAATCAAACAAACAAAAAAACAATCCTTTCAGTTGCCACACTCAGCTGATAAATTGAGATAAAGTTATTTTGAAAGGAGAGATCAACAAGAATATTTGAACGGTTGCCTACCTGATATACATTCTCGGGACAAGTACTCCCCCAGGTCACAGAGCATTTCACAATCCTTTATAAGTTAACAACCAAACAGATTTTAGTTAAATCGCAAAATAAGCTCCAACAAAGCCTTCGCTGCAAAGATGATCATGAGATGTTTACAATAAATATTTCTTGGTCCAATTAGCAAGCTATTAATGTTACCTTATTGCCTGGAATAGATAATAAGTGTCACTCTTGTTGAAGGTTCAGAATCACAAGGCATCAATTGGTAACGCGTAACGGGTTTGGACAATTCACACCGAGTGAACATCGTTCATCGCCGTCACGGCTCTAACCGATAGTTAACAGTTGCCCACTCAGAGAGGAAGCGTTCGTCCGACGAAGACTCCATGTCCCTGTGCAGTCCGCCAGTCCGTTTTAAGACGGCGTGAATCGAGAGTCTTCAGTTAGGGTTTTTACATATGCAATGATATTACTGGTGTAAGCTTTAACAAAATTAAAGGCGTCTCCAGCAAGCCTTCAACTTGTAACAGCCCAAAGATCTATACTCTGTTATTATGCACATCGCATCTTAATGCATGGGATCTTAATAATAATCTACCGTTATCCAGTGACCGACGAGGGGGAAATAAATCAGTGTTTATCCAGTGTGCAGTATGTGTATTTGCATCCCATCAAACTTAATGGTCCATCCGCATCAAGCATCCGACCGACCGACCGAGTAATTGATGGACAGAGGCTGTCAACTTTGTTGTGTGAAAGAAGATAAGCGTTGAAACATTTGATATCGGTGACTGATTCAGAGAATATCTAGATGTGTCAAAATTACTTAGTGTTAGATTTCTCGCAGTGAAACCAGGAATTAGACAAATCCACGGCCTGCACTTACCTTTGTGAAGCTAGATTATGACTGTAACATGAAGGTGGACAAATCTGCCCTCTCAGTATTTTATACACATAGTTTATGTTGAATCCACAAATATGACATACAATACACACATAAATTAAATCCAATGCTATGCTTGAAAACAAAAATACACACTACCTTAAGAAAATACTCTTATAGAATCATTTTCTTACACATACATTTCTTTTAGGGTTGCCATTTCTGATTTGACAATGATTTGATAATAAGCAAATTCACGTATCTGAGTTTCATAATGCATGCTACAGAAAACAATTAACTTTTCAAAGAAATCAGCTTTATTCGGAGTAATTTTACGTTTTCCATTTTTCGTTAAATCAATCTTGAGACCGCCAGAAGCCTAATACATCCTATGTTGGTGATTAAAAGGCACGTGCAGACAATGTACAACCTTGTACAATGAGTGAGCCAACGAATGAGTGAACTAAGGTGAAAATATCATCAATAAGGGGTATGGACATTTCTACTACATGCATCTTTTAGATCTCTACAAACCACAAGCTGTGGCAGAATTGAAATAGTTGACAAAATATCGCCTTTACGGTATCGATCCGTGGTTTAGTACCAAACGAACACACAAGATAAACAAAAGGGCATGTGTAATATTGGACAGATGAGAACTGCTCGGGCAAATAGCAATTTATCAGAGACGAAAAGATTTTTTGTTAAGAAACTTAATTGAGATAGATAGTTTTACTGTGCTGGTGAGCTCCATTGATATGTATTTCGTTCTGGGTTACATAAAAACTGCTTGAAATGAACAACACAACGACGTTACCATCAAGTAAAACTCTATTTGCGACTTTCAAGGAATGAGCCAAGATGAATTCATCTTCATTTGACAGTATAGCGTAGGTTCAACTGTCACTTACTAACAGCACCGAGTTTAAGGGGAAGACCACCCAAAAACCATATTCTATAAATAAGTAAAACTTTTTGTGTGTAATACAATACATTAATT